>QVNV01019967.1:0-52720 GCA_014825455.1 Pseudomyrmex pallidus
AAAAAATGGTTTAGAACTTTTCGACTCAGAATAACCCCTTCTACCTGCCTACGAGCGGTGAGACGGACTTTCTGGGACACCCTGTATATTTGAGAGCGCGTGTCGAGCCACGTGCGAGTTTAGTCCGCATCTTACCGTAAAATGAGAAACGTCACGTAATAAAAGTTCGACGTAAAACAGAATGCCAAGACTGTACGAGAGAGAGAGAGAGAGAGAGAGATTGCAAGATTGTACATTAGTATTCCGTCACGCGTGCGCCCCGTATAATCAAAATATATTCCACAACTATGTTATAATATAAGCCGGGAATATATATAGATATAATATATCTTACGATGTACCGGTCGGAGAGCATATAAACCGCAATATAATGTCAGACTGTTAAACACCGAAGTATGTCAAAGGGCAAGAAAGCCACGCGGCCAAAGTTTATCCGGTGCTTCTCTCTAAGTATGCCACACGCGAGTAAATCGGATATTGTTCGGAATTCGAATCTCGCGTTCTAAAGCGGAAACTTATAATTACCAATTACAGTGTGCAACGTTTGTTGTTTTATTATAAAGCGCGCGCGCGCGATGTCATCGTAAACCGACGTACGCGACGATAAAATTGAACGAAACTTCAGCTTAACGGCTGTCTTAGCAGTTGCAGTTTGTATACATTTATATTTAGAAAGGGTTTTTCCCTGTGAACGGCAGCAGCGGGTGTTAAACCCGGTCTGGCGATAAAAATGAAATCTGAGTAATACCATGACGAGTCACGTCGATTTTATTCGAACTTCCTGTACACAAGAAGATCTCGCGTAATGTATCTCTCTCTTTCTCCGGAGACGCGCGCTTACGCATGACGGATGTGGCATTGTCCGCCATACGTATATTCTTACGCAAACACGCGTACATTTACGCAGTAGCGCTTGCGACACAGCGACAAAAGTTGGAATAAAAAAGAAAAAAGACGAACGTATATCCGTCGTAAGCGTCAACGTGACAAACGGGAAATCGAGCGATTTATCCTTTACGATACGCAGGTTTCGCATTACGCGTACACGCCGCGCGGATCGGAAAGGCGGTCCGCTTTCCGACAGCCCGCTCGCATCTGGGTCGACGGGAGAAATAATCGTGGGACACAGATCGCAATTTGTATAATTGCATAATTGGGCGCGCGCGCGGAACGACTCGGCACGGAAATTGTAGCGTGTTGCGCGCAAATTCTGCATTCGCGCGTAATTATTTTTTACGTACGTGTCTCTCTCGCCGTGTCATTTTTCTCTCTTTCTTGTTTTTTTGTTTTTCGACGAATAGTTTTCCGTCCAACGGCTGGGTATATAAGACAACGCGCGCGAGTATACAAGAACCGAAAGAAATCCGATCGGAAGGAGAGCGATGTCGGAGCGCGGAACGGATTATTTGCGGTGAAGCGAAATTACGGCAGCAACTTGTTGGGCTCTCTCTCCCGAAGCAAAGTTTCGCTATTTTGTTCCTCCGAAACGACGCGACGTAACGATCGACTCGTCTCCGGTTATCGGTTTTCCCGTGGAAATTGGCCCCGTCGCGATGCGCCACGTACTTTTCCGCATAAATATAGAAAGTTTCCCTTTGAGGGATAACTTTCCGTTCTGAGAAGCGATATCTGTCGTATCGGGACAGTTCCGGTGTTCTCGCAATCGACGAGTTTACTTCCTCGGTGCAAAAACCACAAAAATCGCCGATTTTGGTCGGCGAATTTGTTCCAATTAAGCGTTTTTCCGAAAATCTCGTTCAGTATTTTTTTTTTTTTTTCATAAACGTACAATTCGCGAATATCAGTCGATCATTATTGCTCTACAAAAATAGTCGGGTTTTTTTTTTAATATATTTTACAAACGTGCGCGAGGTAATTGGAATTTTTTTTTTTTTATGGCAACGAAAGAGAGAGAGAGAAACGAGAGAGAACTTGCGTTAAATTTTTTGCCAGAAAAAACTCACGAATAAACGTTAATAAATACAATTAAAAATATAGAGAATCTTTGCTGTGTGAATTTATCGCGTCTGTCGCGCGTGCGATCTAGCATATGTTACAAAATTAAACAATCTCGAAAGTGCTTAACAACGTTATTCATTTCCCGCGTTATTTTACTTTAATTAACTTTTGTCGTTTTACTGTGTGTTCTTTCGCGCTGCCGCACGTACGACGCGAATAGATCTCGCGTCTCAATATCAATGATCGGAATTGCAGCACGAGGAACAAAGACGATTTATGTTTCACGCGGCGTCAGACGCCGACGTATGTACTTCCAGGCGCCCGACGTTGTTTCGTCACTGATGATAAGCTTCTTGAAAACTGCACGTGCCGCGACAACGCGCCGCGAAAGATAGGGACGCGGAGTTGTGTGCTCGCGGGTAACGCACAATTATTAAATATATACCCGCATCTCTCGAGAGAGAAAGAGAAAATTGTCGTGCTCCGAACTGAACGTTTTTTTTCCCCAGCTGCGATATCAATTAAGTCTCTTCCGTTTGTTATCAAAAAAAAAAAAAAAAAAAAAAAAAAAAAAAAAAAAAAAGAAATAAGCTCGTGCGTTCTATTTGCGTAATCAAAGTAAAGAGGAGTCCGCCAACTAATGGACAACTATCGTTCCTTCTAATGTTGAAAAAAAAAGTCATTCGTGGTGAGATGATTAATCTTCGTTCGGCGCCCCGAGGGTTCCCGCACAACGAGCTCTCTCGAGTGGCGGAGAGTGAGCAAGGCGGCGACGACGGGGATAAAGTACCACAGTGTGGCACACTATAGGGAGCACTATAGAACGGGAGGAAGGTTAAAGGTCAGACGTCCAATTCGCGTGTCAGGTCACAGAGTCACCCTGCGGACGAACGCACGTAAACTCGCGCGCGCGTGTACGTGTGTGTGTGTGTGTAGCCAGGGTGTAGACAATAATTTTCCATCGCGGAGAAAGAAATTTCATTCAGCACGCGCACACGTGACCCGGAATCCGCCAAAATTGATAAATGTTACGCGCGCTGTCCTCATGAATAAAACCTCCCCTTCGTCAATATGTCGGCAACCCACGGAAGAGAGAAGAACGCGCGGAAAAATTAAATAAATAAAGTCAAAGGTCACTCGGCGCGTGGGTTTTACGCGCAAATTTTCAGAAAACACGGATTTTTTCCCATTCTATTTTTTTTCCAGATTTTTTCGTTCATTCATTCCCGGATATAGAGTAGCAAAACACACACCAAGATTGAAAAGTGAGTTACACATTTTGTTTAAATTCTATTGGAAATTGTGTGCAAATTACTTGCGCGAGAGAGCTTATTGATCGGAAAAAGTTTCACAGCTCGAGGGCTGCACGTATCGATCCCTCGGAGTGTGGCGAAATGAATTTTATAAAAAACAAAATAACAGCGCGTTTGCAAAAAAAATAAATATGGATTTCGCGCGCTGCGAAATTTCGAAGTTAATCACGACGCGCGAAAAAACGCCCGACACACGTACAGATTAACAGAGTTGATGCGTTGCCGCTGATAAACTGTCTTCGAAATTGGGTTTCGGCGAGATTTAATCGCGGTTCGCGTGCCACATAAATTCGTACGAACAATAATCTTGTTGAGTGATAAAAATGAAAAATGTCACACGCTCGAATAGCTATGTTTTTACTGTAACTTTGGCGTGGACAATATTGAAAATAATTTTTACGATAAATTAACATAGGAAGAATATATTGTTTAGAATATTATTTATTAATACATCATCATGACATATTTTATAATCGACCACCAGCAACTGAACTGTCAAGCTATTTGTCGGTAAGGCAGTTCGGAACGTTGCTGCAGATGGCAGCTCGAATCAGAAACTTTATTTTCTGCTCACGCAAGTGTAATTAGCAACGCGAACCAGAATTTCCAACTTTACACACGCTCGGGCAAAACTCCATCGGCAATATCAGAATAAATTTCTCGCGACTCCGCAAATTGCTGTACTCTCGCAGCAACTGTAAGCGCGTGATTAAAGTTCGGATGTTGTTGATCTCGTCTCACATTTTTCAAGATAATTCAATAAAAATGCTTTCGCGCGTATAACCTGGAGAATACAAACGTTTATATTGCATTTCACTTCTCTTTCAAAAAAATGTAATATCAGTATTACGAGTTATTATATTTCTTATTGTCTTCTCCTTGTTAGATCTAAACTCACTCTTTTTTTTTTTATCAACGCAATGTCAGATCGCAAGTACACGCGAAAAACTGAACTAAACTTAACAAAGCGCAATTGAACAAAAAAAAAAAAAAAAAACTATCTCGCTCCTTCGTCGCAGGAGCAGGTCGGAAGTTGGAATGTTCGTGGAATTTGCGCGTTCGCGACACTAGCTCTCATTGAAAGAGTCAAACAATTGTTAGTCCCGCATGTCTGAAAGTTTGTCCTAATTTTGGCACGTAGAGAATCGACCGGCAATGAGAACGAAATAAAACGAGCTAACTGCGGGAAAGCGCGAGACGAGGGATTCCAAAACTCAACCTGAGTATGATACGAGGAGAAGAGAAAGAGAGAGAGAGAGAGAGAGAGAGAGAGAGAGAGAGAGAGAGAAAGAGAGAGAAACTATCGATTAACTGTCTGCCACGTTGAGCCTCGCGCGGAGCGCATTGTCTTTTCGCGGCGCGGATATCGCAGCTCTCGCGAGAGCTGCGCGGTGCTCGGAAAAAAATAATCCCGTAAACGCTTATTGCTCCAACTGTTTCGCATTCCGTGGTAAACCGACCACAGAAAATTACGCGTCTGTTTGCCAAGTTTTCGTACCGTACTTACGGTCTCAATCGTACGTGAAAATTCGAGAGCCTGTAGTTTTTCGATAAAGTTGAAAAAAAAAAAGAGAGCGCATCTGAGATTAAATTTTTTCTCTCTTTCTCTCTCCTTTCGAAAGAATTAACAAATCAAACGTGGTGGTTTTCTGTTTTCAGTGTTGTTTTAGTTGGCGTGTGAAGCAAAAAAAAAAAAATAATACTTACGACAATCATCTCGGAGGGCTCGAGGACGAAACATTCGTTGGGTCTCCTGGCACTGCCACCCGTCCGCTTCCCGAAGCTGCAACACGGCAAGAAAACAAAATATTTCTTTATCACATTGCGCTGTCACATTTCATACAAATATTTATACACCCACGCGTAGAAGCCGCAGGCGTTTTATCGAGAGTCAATATTTCATTTTGACTTCTCGGGGATATCCTTTCGTACATCGCATCGAGAGACGAGAAAAGGAAGCCTCTCCAAATTGTGATTCATCGTATGAGACTCCCCCATCGTCGTCGTATCGTTCCGAATCGAACAAATATACGAGTTTTCGCACGATTGTGTAAATACATATTATTGCTGCCCCGACATTAACTTCCATGACGGACTGTACGATCCAATATTGGCTGCTACGCTATCGTGACAGATGTTTTCCTCCCCCCCACCCCCCGTCGTCGAAAAGGGCACTTCTCAAATTAACCGGAAAGGCACGGCTGATTGTCGGCGATACGGGAAGTATATTCTGCGGTTACACGAAATAGGGGAAGGAGGGTTACCGATATGCTATTGTCCAGACCGTTTTTCTTGATAAAAGGAAAGCACGAGATCGAATCTCTCTATATTAAACGTCCTTCCACGCGATAATGGAGGAATAAAATACCCTCAATTTTTAACGATTATTATCGCAGAAACAAATGTATCGTATGGATTTTCGCAGGTTATAAGAAAATGTAACATTAATTTGCAAAAATATAACATAAAACATTTGCAACTTTCTTTAGAAAATGAAACAATATTTATCTCTACTAATATATTATCTATTATAATTATACAAATTAAAAATCAGCAATCATGTTGTCAGTGCGGAAGATCGCTTTTTTCGCTATTTTATTTTGTTTACATTTAACGCGAGTTATATCGTTTATCACGAAAAGTCCTCAATTTAACGGTGACGGCTGCGAATCGATGTTCGACCGACCGAGAATCGGAAAAGCGAGACGGCAGATGAAAGAAAGAGAGGTTGCAGAAGGCCGTAAGGTTGTCGAAGGCTGTTGACCCGCGTGTTATCCCGTTTCCTCCCCTCGACTTATCCGCACACGAGCAGGAGCCGCGATGCGTAACGCACGCGTAACGCATGCGTAACGCACCGCTCGTCTCGATCCGCGCGTGTGTATGTGTGTATGTGCGTGCGTCGTACACTGTAGAAAATTCAATTCGACGTGGATGACGCGCGCGCCTCGTCTTCGCGCGTGTATCCCATCCTCGTTACAAGTTAACCCCGTAAATGTCGCGCGTTGGGCGTTTTGCTTCCTCGGGATTATAATTATTTCGTCAGACATGTAGGTCGTTCGGTTTCAGCACGCGCGTCGAGACATTTCCGTCTCGGCTTAGTTGGGACGGAAAAGAGTCGATCGATCGGCCTGAAATATTTGGTAGGCCAATTTTCATGATGTTTGCTCGCTAATTATATCAGATTGATCGGATGATGAATTTTGTGACATATAGAAATTTATTACATACGTTACTCGGCAACCACAAAGAGATAAATTATGTAAAACTAAATGAAATATTTCAAATTAAATACAATATTTCAAATGAACTAAAAACTAGTTTTAATTGGATATGACTCAATTATATGTAAATTTAATTGCATGTATAAATTTAATTGCGATCCAATATAAATATCATTTTCTTAAAAACGTTATATCGAATTTAAATTGCAAATTAGATGGTATTTCGTTGATGTTTTTATTCCCTAGTTTTGTAAATGACACCCTAGAATAAACCCAAAAGTTTTTTTTACATACGTGTGCACGCAGCATGCATGTCGAACTCTTCGGTAAAAGTAACGGCGATTGGAGATACAACAATGTGTTCTCTGTAAATATTCTGTACAAAGTTGGAAAAAAGACTCGCTTGCACACGTATGTACGTATATATATATATAAAGTGAAAGCGCGGAAATTTAACCTTTAGAGGACGGGGGTGGTCGAAATATCGACCACCTACCAGGTTGGGAACTTGTACCGACTAATCCGATAAAATTATACACGATTCGCCGTGCACTTGAGCTTGTTTTCCGCCAACGCGCGCTCACAGCGGAAGCAATCAAAGCACCCGCGCACAATCGCATCGAGTGTCGCGTCCGCTTTATGCCGCGCACTGGTGTGTGCGCGCGCGCTCGATGCAAACTTTTGTCCGGTAGTGTCTTTCTGTTCCCATTTCCCGAAATACATCCGTGGCGTACGCTCGTTATAATTCGAAGCGGACTTAACAGGGACCAAAGCAATGGACGGTAGCATAGCCGGCCGTGTCTCATTGTCGACAATCTCGCATGCCTGACCGTTCTCTCTCTCTTTCTCTTCATTTGACGTCCATTTCGCGAAATTATCCGTGCCATTTCACGACATTAAGCCACGTGGATCCACTCAACGTAATGAAATATTTCTATGAAGCCGTTATGAGCTATTACCCTTTTCTCTATTATCATATCTTTTTAATCTTATTCGCCGCGCTATTAGGCCGTCCTTTCACGCGTATGAGAGTGTGTGAAGTTGCACGACGGCGGTTTTCGCTGGTTAACACTACTCGTACTTGCGTTGGATTGTGACGTAAAGAGAGTATTTTTGTATTAATTGTCAAAAAAAAGAAAAAAATACGTCTATCTTGCGTGCGAGAGAATCGTCAGAGATATAGAAAGAGAGAGAACATTTTCTATAAAATCTATTTTTAAAAACTCCCCTGTAATTAGATATTCACCGCGCGACTCGCAACATTTTTGTTCGCGCCCTAAATTTTTTCGCGAGGAAATATAACAATAAACCTTCATTCATTATTTCCTGCCACATTCGTAATTACATCAACAAGGGTACACAGAAGAGATCGATCTTCCTAACTCAATCAAACTTTCTCCTCTCAACGTAATTCCCGACAAAGACTCACCAAACGGAAAATCTCCTTCTGGGAAACGCGGGCGGCGGTGGCGGCTGAACGCGAGGAGTCCTGTCAACGGACTCGCTTCTGAGGGCCTGTACCGCCTTGGGCACGGCCCTGAAGGGCTCGTGACAGGCTTTCGTGACCACGCTGCCGTTCCCAACGCCATCGTTGAAATTACCTGTGCCACCGCCGCCGCCGCCGCTGCCGCCGCCACCATGGAAGCTGTTCCATCTTCTCACCGGGCCCCTATTTGCCCCGTGATAGCCAGCATTATGGCCAGCTGAACCTCGAAGTTGGGTGGTGTGTTTGCGCATCCTCTCTCGACGATCCTCTCACTGATGATCCTTACGCCACCGGGACGCACCGGATTCATCCATTGTCTGTGTCTCGAGTGTGTGTCCCGGATTGGCTTACATCTTCGACGCTTTTTCGTCGTTTTCAGCCGCGCGATACTTACTTCTCAAAAAAAGTGGCGAAGAACGCGCGAAGAGAATTGGAGAATACTTTTTTTTTTTTTGTTCTTTAAAGCGGATTATTCTCGCCCGATAGTTTCCTAAATGGAGTTCGAAAATAACTCGATATTCTCAAAATTGCGTTTGCGAGAGAGATTTGAAGATCGGCGAGCCAGCCGTCGATCGATTTTTCGAAGTGAAAAGACGAGAGAGAGCTGCGCGCGTCGCGATTGCGAAATAAAACCGATGCGTCTACTGCGCCACTATCAAAAGTATGTATTTCTTCTATGAAGTGTGTTGCGCGCTTAAAAATTTATAGAACGATATAAAACTCGATACTCGCGTCGTATATTCGCTCTCATGAAACGCATGAACATGCATTTCTCGCCGCGACAATAAAGAAGAGAGACGCGACGCAATAATTTTTCTCACGGGGGGACAATATGCGCGCGATATATTCGGACGATGCGCCAACTTGGCGACGAAAAGGTCGAGCGGAGAGTCAAGTGATTCTTAGTAGCTCGTTTCGTGAACGTTTATTATGTGACCTTACGGTATCTCAATTTAATCGACTCGAACGAGCCTGTCTGATGAAAACGACGCGGTCCGTCTCCCGTTTCTTTCGCGCCGCATCTTATCGAATTCCCCTTGGTACGTTTGCCTGGAAGAGCGATAACGAGGGAGGGAGTAAGATTTACACGGCGATAAAATTCTGATGTAAAAGGGAGTAGAGAATGTCGTGCAGACGCACAACGAGCCGCTTACACGAGTGTCGTATCGCAAATACGATAAGCGCCGCATCTCTTTCCTCGAATTACAAGACGAACGGTTCTAAGGTTCCGTTTGAATGATCTATTGTTAGAACATTCGCGAATAAAAAAAGTCGTCTGTCATATTTTTTTTTTGAATATACAGAAATATAACATTTTTTTATTTATTCACGAGGTAGAAAAAATAGTGCGCGATTAATGCATGGAGGAGCGCTCGTAAGAAAAATAAAAAAAAAATAAAAAAAACACTTGGTTCTCTCAGTGCAGTTTTTACCATCCTCTCTGCGGAGGATTTACACTCTCTTTACACATTCTGTTTTCCTGCAATTCGACGCGCGCGCCGAGCATCATTATTCATCTGACAATCCGCCGCGCCCGGACGCGACGATTTGTCACGATGCATCAATAAAAACACATTTCTGCTCAATAAAGAAGCTCGAAATGATGTATACGCGACTGATGCGGCGATTTTTTACATACATACGTTGTCCCGTCGTTCTCTTTTCGTGATTTCGCGCGGACGTTCGCCGACGTTTCGTGTATATCCGTGGGAAAAATCTCCCGTGCAATTCAGCGCATAAGAAATCTCGGCGGAAGAATGAGTTTTAGGAGAGAGAGAGAGGGGGGAGAAGAGGAGGAGGAGAGGATGCAGGCGAATACGAGGCCGGGCTTTTGCGCCTGGGCATAGAAATTCAGCGAGCTTGCAGAAGCTCTTGAGCACGCGCTCGAGAGGAGCGGCTCGTCGTCTCCTCTTCTCGTCGCCCCGGGAAGAAAAGAAAATTTTATAGGATAATCATCGCGCACTTTTCGTCGAGACGAAAAGCGAGAGATCGCTGAACAATTTAATTACCGCGCGCAATTTGAATTTCTAACTCGTTTAAAAAACGCGAATAAAAGATAACGCCGCGCGCGTTGCGGCGGAGTCAATCAAAGTTTAGTATATCGATCAAATTGCGGTCGGAATTACATTGCGGAGAATTGTTTGGCGCGCGAAAATCTTGCGGAGAAGGAAATCTACGTACGCTTCCATTTTTTTGGAGTTATTTTCGTTTTGTTTGGAAAATCAGAGAGAGAGAGCGCGTGATGCAAATCATCGTCCTATATATCGTTTCCGAATCGAGCAATGCGATTCGGTCGATTTGCCAAATTGACGTCGTTAATCGCTTCGGGAAGCGATTCACAACCCGTACCGATCGAAAACCCCATTAACGGTTTACGGAGACAGCGCTCATCATTCCAGGTCGCTGGGTTTCCTCGGCAGGAAATAGGAACAAGGAAATCTCCGGTTTTTATCGCTCGAAATATTTTACGGAGAACTCTCTTGCGGAAAGAGAGAGGGAGAAAGAAGATCTTATCTGGCTTATGTGTGTGGATCGGTATTTCTGTTGCACACGAAATTGGAATAAGTAGGTCGCGCATCTGAATGTACGGAAGAAATATTGCGCCGTGTCGCAATATTATACATTTAATACGACTGGTGAATATAACACCAGTGAAAAATTAAAAAAAATTATATTGCGCGCTACGTCATTCTTTCGAGGAAACAATTTAAATTAACTTGCTTGACGTTACTATTAATTCGATTCTCATTGTAAACTGCGCAAATGTCACGGAAAACAAAGATTTGCTGGAATAACAAAAAGATCAGTTGCTATGTGGTCAGCGAGAAACATTTGCTAAACCTGTTGGGATTTTTGCCAACAAAATGTTAACGAACCAAAAACTTCGATAGATTCAACAAATTTTCCTGGTCTCATAATAGCAAAATTTTTTTTTCCGCGAGCTGAAAAGAAAAGAAAACGGGAAATTCGAGGCGAAGGAAGAACGCGTGAAAATAATCGACAAAAGATGGCAATTAAAGAGGTGATGGGACGGAGGCAGGAAGAATTTCCATTTCCAGCGGAACACGCGGAGCGTGTCTTCCGGTACAACGATCCCGCGGCGTGATTATTAATTTACATCCGCGCGTGCGCGCGCGCGCGCATGATTTTTCTGCTGGAAACAAAAGTGTCTGAGATGCGAAGCAGCGCTATTGCGTGTTCGTAACGCGCAATAAGAAATTGTGGAAAAAAAAACCCCATTATTTTCTAACTCGCATCAAAACTACATTAATAGAAGGCTTTGTAACGTTCTTTCTTCTAAATACATATTTGTGTTTTAGCGCGATCGATCGAGGAGCAATTAACGTCGTCAAATAAGGGATTTTCGCGATGTGCTAGTTGTTCACACGTACCCGCGTGCATTACTCAACAGAACTTTCTTTCGCTTATATAAAAAAAAACTTCTCGTCTATTATGTTTTTTCGACGAAGATGCGTGTGTGTGTGTGTTAATTAGACACAACAACTTTCCTTTCTTCAATTGAGCATTGTGTACACACGGTAACGCATTAAAGAGTCGCGTGTATTTGAATATTAAAATTATATGAGTACGTACACAGAGGGATCATTAAATTTAATCAAGCTTAATTAATATTTATTACCGACCCAAATACGCGGCATTTAAATTCAGAGGGCTGTTATATAGATGACCCTGCCGATATTAAACTGTGCTTTCGAATTCGTTCAAAACTCAGTCCTTTCAGTACACTTACACACACACGCACACACATACACATAATCCGCTTTAAGATTTAATAATTATTCCTCGACGGCGCTGACTGAGCGATTATTAGACGCAATGGGTTAAGAAACAATCGGCCGTTTGCTATTGTCGCCCGACAATGGCGGACGATTCTTCGCGACGACAATGCAAGCAGCATGTAACAAAAGAGCCGCGAGATCGGAGAAAACGGTAATAGTAGGCGAGCGCCGACGAAGAAAAGGACGGAAAGGAAACGGGAGAGGAGATGAAGCGAGACGGAGGAAAGTCGGCGCGTTGGAAGAAGATCCTTGCCATACAAGGACGCGACAGACGCGCCATTGTTGCTTGCATGCCCTAATCCCGAGCGATACGCGCGCCCGTAGTCTCTCTCTCACCGCGCGCTTTTGCTAACGAGCACCATTCCCATAAGTCTTTGCTACCGACTCTCTCGCATATACGTCTCGTTTCTGGTACCTGTTCCCGGCGTCAGCGGGACGTTTCCTCGATGCTCGTTAAGTGCGCAGCTTCGCGTTTCAATCGATGTTTACGCTCCTGTTTGCATAGATCTTGAACGCGCATTGCGGAGCTTCGTTACAAACACATATCTCGAGTAAGTACGGAGGAGTAGCAAATTGCAGATAAACAACATTGTGAAAGATGATAATTTTCGCTAATAAGATACAGAAATAAACTGACGAAGTAGAAGGTTGTTTTTGTCTTATTTGCCTTTCCGCTCCCTCATTCAGAGATGTAATTTACTTCGCAATCGTTTTCTTTATTTTCTCAAGATAATTGGTTTTTTTTCTTTTCTCTGTTGATTTATTTTTTTTTTTCTCATTTTTTGTTCTCGTTTTTCTTTTTTTTTTTTTTTTTTTTTTTTTTCTTTCTTTTATATAAATAAATAATAGTAATCCGCGCTATCTCTCTCTTTGGTATATTTTTGACGCAACCCAACATCTTCGAGTGACTTTCGTGACGTGATAAAAAACCGTGCCAAGAGAATCGCAACTGCGGAGAGCAGCGAGGCGCGAAGTGCGACGAACGGCGCCGTTGCACGCAAAGATGTACGAGAAGCTCTCGTGCAAGCACCGCACTGGCCGCTGATGTAAAGCCGGCGGTACCGCGCTCTTGTTTAATCAGATTTTCACCGGTCTCTGAAGTCGGCCTTTGTGTGTCAGCTACTCGCGAATTCGCATTTCTCTCTCTCTCTCTCTCTCTTTGCTTCTAATCGCTTTACCGAATCAGTGCGCACTGTAACGTTTGTCCTTCCTGCTGTAACTCTCGTTCGCTCTCGTTAACGGAAAACTACTACCGTGCTGTAATTCGAATCGCGACCGTAAACACGTACCACGCATAATGCGTGGCGTCTCGTGTCTCTTCGTTCGCACGCCTTCCCGGCAACTGCGATGCATCATCATACGATGCGTGTTCCTCCTCCGTCTATTACAGGATGCGATATGAAACGTGCGCAGAGTAACCGACAGCGTGCTTTGACGTTCAATTACTTGAATATGTGCTGAATCTTTTATTTTATATTAGTTATAAGATAATATAAATTTTATTATTTTATTTATTTGTTGTTTTGTTATGTTGTAATTGGTATAAACGGAATACAAGTACTTATTTTTGTAGTTCTGAGAAGAAGATATATTGTCTCTTATATTTTATATATATTTTGCGTATAAAAAAAAATTTTTATTTCATATAAAATATATGTTCGTTTTGCGAACTCCCTCTCTCGCTATATATATATCTCTCTCTCAACAGAGATTCCATCTATAATACATTTACTGCCTTGACTACGACGTCTATTATATTGAAGCTGTGATATGTCGTCAGAAGGACATTGGATCGCTAACCAGAACTAATTAGCCAAAGTTGTCAAGTGACAATCGAGTACTCCGAGTGAGGCAATATTGTAGGTGCATCAATTGCTTTGTAGCGCGTAGGAGTCTTTTGTCACGGTATCAAATATATATTTCCAATAAAATCTAATGACTCTTATCGTGTGGTTTATTTCAATTTTAATTCTAAAGGAAAAATATATTTAAAAAAAAAATTGAAGTTTACGCGCAAAAACGTGATATAAGATTCTCTGCAAAAGAAAAACATCGGAATCTCATGACTCGATCATTCCAACACGTTCGCCGTGAATTCTATCATGACGGTCTGGAAGGTACAGTTATGAGAGGAGCAAAACGGATGAAGAGAACGTCACGGAGAACCGAAAGGAAAAGAAGGTAAGGGGAGATGCGCGGGTCGAGCTCAAAAGGGATGAGATAATGTTCCATCGGGCCCTGCGAGAGGAGATCTGGTGGCCTCTAATATTAGACCGCCCTACGAGACACTCACTGTGCGAGACCTAAACTCACTCTGCTATAGCTCCATCGTCACGCTTTCTTTTTTACGTAAATTTAAATGAATTATAAAAGAAATACTTTTTTTCCTAGGTTTTTTTTCATACACAAGTTAATTATTTCGTGTCCCGTGTAAAATACAACGAAACATTTATAGATCGGTGGAGATGCGTTCGATCTGTAACGGCTCAAAATTCTCTGATGAGATACGTGTTACGTTTACATTCACTCGTCCGTCTCGCAAATTGTCAGTTTCGTAGATTGCCTTGTCAGTCACGGACAGCCGTTGGATCCGCACACACGTGGGGATCCGGTAGTCGAAATGCTAGCCGATAATGACGTACGCCGTCGAAACGTACAAACATGGGTGAAAGTGGACGCGCGGTTGACGCATCCGACGCGAGCACAGAGATCCCATTTTGCCTACTCGCGCACAAAACGCTCGCGCACCGTGAGAGAACGACCCTGGATCGCCTTGGGAGTTATCCATTGAGAAGTCGTCGGATTCCCACCGGCGAATTCACGAAGGAAGAAGACGGAGAAGCAAGAAACACACACGGTGCAAAGTTCAGCGTACCCTGTGCCACAAATTACAAACTTCTCTTCCTTCTCGTGTTTACGGTCCCGCGTGTGGTCAATAACATGAATAGAAAACGCTGCCAAAATCCGTCGGAAGAAGACGAGCAGTTCTTGTTCGATTTTTTGACTCGAAGATAATAAAAAAAAAAAAAAATTGCGCGACAATTTTTATTCGCGACAATTTTTTCTGAAAATAGATTCAATATTGAAAAAAAAAACTTTATTTCTCGTTGTAACGGATTGATTTTCGATATATCACATATTTTTATATTTGAATTTTAAATTCAATTCTAGTGAAATATTCATATTTCTCCGCGCTTATATAAACGCTTAAAAAAATGTAATCTTTTTTTTTTAACGCAAATTAAACAGCTGATGCGATGAATGCTCCGATGAAAATTTTTTTGCCGAACAAAATCGAGAATCGCGGCAAGATAAACGCTTCTCACGCGCGCGTATGTTTCTCAGGTGAAATACACTTTCTTCCCGCGCGATAATTCGGCAGATATGAAATTGGTGTTCCATCTGGAAACGTTGTTACCGTTCCCGACGATGCGTAGCGAATCGTCTCGATGCGGCGATCGCGATAACGGTAACGACTTTGCTAACGCGGTTTTCATTTTATTCGAAGTGTCGCGCCGAGACGAGATCATTTCTCGAGGAGGTTTTCCCGGGAGGAAAATTCGCTAAAAAATTCGATTTTCACAAGCTGATTCTAATGCGTCGTGAAACTCGAGCGGAGAGAAAAAGAACGATCGTGACAACAGAGAAATGAAAACAGAATGAAAGAAACTCAGTTTAATTTGCACAACACTTGAAATTGAGTTGCCGATTTAAAAATATCTTGTGAATAAATGTTAAAACAAAAGTAGAATAAAGATTACTAAGACAACCTTACGTAACGTTGACATAACCACATAGATCTAGTGATAAACTAGTCAAATATTTTATTTTTAAGGAAAAGTAGTTTAATTATTTATCATTACACGTTATTAAATTTTGATTAGCTCGTAAGCTTTAAGCATTACTTAGCTATTTTTAAACATTCGTGTTCTACTAAAAAGTTCACATTCGCGTCTGAATACTGCGTAATACGAAGTTTGTTAATTATTATATAGTGGCTCTAATTAACAAGTTGGAAGAAGCTCTATGTAGTATTAATTAACGGGGAAACGTGTATATATATAGAGTCGCCTCGAGAAACACGCGTCTGTACGCGTTTCTCGATAGATCAAATTTCTATTATATAACGCCCGGAGAGAGATAATAAACTGGAGCCAATAGTCGAATATAAAAGAAAAGTGACTAGCGCGCGCTTTAAAACTGTGAATAGATTTTACTCTTCTTCGCGCACGTTTGGTTCAGAAGTACTTCGCGTATATAAAGGAGCTACAGAAAAAAGTCGATGTCCGATAAAAGTCTCTCGAGACTGAGCCGTGGAAAGCCTTAGAAACTACTACTACCGGAGGACCAGACTTCCTACGATGAGAGAGAGAGAGAGAGAAAAGAGAAAGAGAGAGAAAGAGGAAAGTGAGGAGAGACCATTCAATGCGTATTCTCTCGGAGAGCCCCGTTCTAATGGAATTACTAGTCGATATCGTCGATTTCGGCTTAACGACGGTTCGCATTTGCGTTACAGACTCTAAAACGCGACTTGATATTGAAAATCTTGAGTCGACATCATTGCCCACTTCAATTTGCGCGTGTATGTACAGCAAAAATTATTTTTACACATCTTATAAAAAGTACAAAGAAATTATGAATATTGTTAATTAATAAAGTATTATTCATTTTTAATATAAAAAAAAAGTCATCCGAAGAAATAACTGAAATATAGCGAATGAAAAACCTAACTAATTTATCGTATAATTCTTTCCGCAAGAAAATCAGTAACCATTTCGACTTACAAACTTTTTCTGCGAAGTAACGATCAACAAATTAGAAAAAATACGCCAAACAAAATAGAAGAGAGATTCCCGGTTTTAATGGAATTGCTTGCACGCAATTCCATTTCCGCTGAAACCCCGCCTGCGAGAGTATACTATAAGCATCGATCGCTCTCGGCAATAGTAATCGGCAATGCGATCCGATTATGCTTTGAATCTCTGTTACAACTCGCAATTTTTTTCGATTGAAATCTCGCCAGCGCTCTCGAGACAAAGTCAATCTCTTTTATTTAAGTCAAGTTTACAAACTTGATTCATTTTTTCTCTTTTGTACGTAGAAACAAATTTACATGTACATCTTTTTGTATATCAAACCCTCTCTTATCAATTACAAGCAATTAAATAAATTTTTTACGCGATTGATTACAAAAGCAAAGTAGAGAAACTCACACACACACACACACACACACACACACACACACATTCTTTCTTTCTTTCTAGCTATCTTTCTTTTGTATGTAAAGACTCTGAATGTATATTGTGATATACTTTGACCCGCATACTCCCCCAGCAACGTCATCGGTCAAAATCTCTGACGCAGAACAACAAATGAGTAAATATAAAAGAGAGAAAGAAAGAGAAAGAAAAAAAAGGCAGCCAATAAATGTTGGGAATGATGACAAATGAAAGGGTGATCCGTAATTATTAGAATAGTGTGTACGCAAGTTGCTCGTTAAATCTCTGTGGGAGAGAGCGAAATTAAATTTTCGGATGTCATACGTTTTCCTCGACGACGTCTCAGACTCGAGAGCCAGGCCATAGAAAAGGCATTCGTTAGACACAAAAGGAAGTAGTAATAGGGAAGTGACTAATAGGAAAAACATCCTCGAGTCTTTGAAATTTTATAGGAAGGTCACAACAGATTCTCTACCTAAACTGATGTTAGCACAAGAGCTCGAGTACATGTAAATAAATAAAATATCCGGAAATACGATCAGCCTGATCGAATAAAGCAGATTACTTTGTCATGATAAACAACATGCCATTTCAACTCAAAATGGCAGGTCTGCAAAAAAAAAAAAAAAAAACCAGAAACACGTGTGTCGCAGTAAAATATATATTTAGAAAATAATTGCAAGTTTATAAACTCTGAAAAGATATGATCTGCAAACACGATGCGATCTTCTGGAAATCAAACTCTATTTTCTTTTGCGTCGTTTCTGTGTGTTTCGTTTTTTAATATCCGTCGAGACGACGGGAGCTTCAAGGAAAACGCTTTCGAGCCTTAAATATGCGAGCGTTGTGCGTACACGCAAATGTCGTATTTGAACGACGCGTTTCTTAGTCGCTCTCGACAGAAGACACATGACGGGAAAGCTTGTATGTAATGTGAAGTATAAATATTACAATGGTAAAACGATTATAAGAAAAACCCTCGAAGTTAAAGAAGCGTTCGTTTAAGCTAACGTCTTGGAATTAAGTTTAAAGATTTCTACAAGTTTTTGCGCGTAGCTGCAATTCCCCGCCACCTTCGCGAACAATTGCCGACTGATTCGGATTGACATTGTCGACGTACTAATTTTCGATTCTCAACGTTTCTGTTTCTCTATTTCGAACTATCGATCGACCCAAAGCGTTAATGACTTCCCGTCGAAGCACGCTCCTGATTACTTCGTTTCCATAAAATATTTAATCGTGCTATCAGCGTTACTTGTTTAACCTCGAAAATTTTGTTTTATACAAAGAGCAGTGTATTCACACTGAGAGTCTCTCGGAAATTACAATAATATATTTCTTAGACACATATCCAAAGCGCATAATGACTTCCTACCAAAGCACGTTCTCGATTAACTCGTTTTCATAAAATATTTTATCGTGCCACCAGCGTTACTTGTTTAATCTTGCAAATTTTGTTTTACATGAAAAGCGCGATATGTTCATAGAGTTAAAAAAAAAAAAAAAAAAAAAAAAAAAAAAAAAAAGTTAGCGACAAAAATTATTTTCCGTCATATATTTTTCTTATTAAGTTTATACGCGCGTATACATTTACATTCCGTGTTGCATCGTCGATGCTCGAAGGCGTGCAGACAGTTAATCAACGGATGAACCGAAATCAAATCACCGGATCAAGCCGTTGGGTGTGTCATTCTCTCGCGCGCCCTAATCTGCGTGCGTGCACATGACGTACGTGTCGCGATGTGTGAGCGGGTTCCGTTCACATTGGAGCAATCTGGAGGTCATAAATCGCGACGGAGGTATCGCGTCTTCCTGGATATGCGGGCGATATATCTCACCCCCGTCTCAAGGCGATGGAAAAATGTCGCTTTTCTTTCTTTCGTCCCCTCGTCTAAAACGCGTCACGCTGTCAACGTTCATATTACGTTTACGTATCGATGCGACATCGTCGCGATCGATTTCAACGGCTCGTGTTACGTTCGCAACGGGACTGCTGTGTGTATATATATTCGCGATAGCGTTTGAAAAAAGAGTGCTGGCAAATGCGCGGCGCAAATGTAAATCAACAATGTTGCGCGCAAATATCGACAACGAGAGGACCTGGGATTAGAGTGGCGGTTTGTATTTACAAAAAAAAAAAAAGAAAAATGCAACGCGGGACAGAAACTTTTACTCGTATTTCAAAAAGAAAAATATCGCGCGAGCAATTTAAAAGCTACACATCTCTCGCATTAACGCGTTGTTTTCACAACACCATCCGCGATTCCGTAACAAATTATTTCGACCGTCGTTCCGAGAACGCGCACCATCGTTGTTTGTTCGCGCGATTTGCCTCGTAACGAGAACGCGGCTCGCGCCCGAAACAGTCCACTGTTCTTCGTAATGAGCGACGTGAGAAGGCGCGTTTATCGTGCAGAAAGAAACGCGCCGTCACGCATCGACGCGAGATAACAATTTATATATATATATATATATATATATATCATCGTGGCGGATTTCTGACGCATCCCCGCGAAGAACAGACGACAGACCGCAAGTCGCAAATATTTATATTGGCAACGAATCGATTGGTTTATCCTTCACACGCTCGAACGCAGATCATCCTCTGTCCCTCTTCACAGGGGCAGTGACCGAGGCGCGGGGAGGTGCAAAAATCGATGACGCAATCGTTTTTCATCGGGTCGCGTCGGTACTGGCTAGCGGAATTTATCCGATAATGCGATGATACGGCTGGCATGTCGCTAGTTAACCCTCTATATAAACCGCTTTCAAGTCACATACCGCCGCGTACGTTTATCTGCACAAACGACATTACGCGTTGAGAAAAAGAGCTCCATCGAATGAACAAAAATCACTATCGAGTATAATATCTCGGCCTAGTCAACGGATTGTGCAAAATCGATCGAGTGCGGTAAAACATTCAAGCTCGAGCTTATAAAAATTATTATTAGCTAAGGCGTGGAAGACGAATTAAATAATGCTGATGTTTTGAAGTTTCGGACGATATTTTTTTTTTATATCAAATTCTGTATAATATTTTCTGAAGAAATGTAATAGAAACACACACACACACACACACACACACACACACACATACACACGAGATCTGTGGTTAAATATTCAGAGTGGGGAAAAAAAAAGAAAACGGAAAAACCGTGTTTGACGTTCAGACATCTGTCTTATGTAAGTCTCGACGTTTCAAGAGGAGATATATACCGGAGCACAAAATGGTTCTCCGGAACGACACGTGTTCGTCCTTCAGCAGGGAACGACGAGTGTCCTATGACGACGCACATTGCTTCTTTTACGATTTAATTGGCAGAATTAACTTCTCGAAGAGAATATTCAGGAAGTATCGTGTCGTCACACGCGAAAATCCAAGCGACCGTATTTCCACACGAGAGAGAGAGAGAGAGAGAGAGAGAGAGAGAGAAAGAAATTCATTTCGAAAAGGTGCCAATCATCGGAGAAATTTAATGATAAAATGGATTGTGACGCCAATGCTTCTGAAGCGTTAGATAAAACACCAACCAACCGACTGTAACAATTTACGTGTGTAATTATTTGAGAGAGACATCAGTCTTCAATTCCGAGAATTTTAATGTGCAATTTAATTCCCCACGAACCGCACCACTCATAAAACGTCAATCACTTGTCATCATATCGCGATAGGGTAGATTTGGATTGGCGCAAGTAAAACTGTATCGAAAACGGCGTAATTAATTAACGAAGTGATGAAACGTGCGAGCACAAAACAACTTCGCTTTAATATGTTAAGGCTCGCTTTCGTATGAATTTTAGCACTTTTTTTTCACTTTGTTTCAAATTAAAAAAAAAAACATGTAATATAGTTATGCGCATCCCGATGAGAAATTCATCTCGATTTCAAATTTTATCGCAAAACTCTTGGGATCTGACCAATCGACCAACGGTATTAAATATCCAATCTGCATTTAATGTGTCGACGAGAAAATTCCACAGCGGAATAATCATCGCGACGGAGCTTTATTGTATTATATTCTCGAGCGATTCTCTGCAGGTAGCTACGCGATTAATTATCGCGGTCTGACAAGCCGTATTGTTTCGTTGTCCGACAAACGTCGGTAGAAAACGGTAACTCGCGTTCGTAACAACGTCGAAACGAGGCACGAGCGAAGGGAAAACGAGGAAGCGCGCCGCAACGACGTGTAACAAAACGCGCGCACGTGAACAGCGCGAATCGAAGCACTGGAAAACGAACGTGCGGTTCGAAAATATCCTCTGTACGATGAGGGGGGACACTGTTGGTTGTCGTTTCTCGGCGACAGTCGTTAACCGAAAATCAACCAAGGGATCAGCGGATGAAAACAAAACAAGTATCGCGTACAACTTTCAAGCAGATTAAATTTTTTTCTCGATACACCTCGGAGTTTTGCGACATTTCGGACGAGAGAAACGAGATTCGCGCTTGCGAATCGACTCTGTTATCGCGGCAAAAAAAAACAAAAAAAAAAAAAGAGAGCAGAAATGAAGAGAGATATGAAGCACGCGATGGAAATAAATTAGATTTTGGTTTCCCTTCTGCGGTAATTTTCTTACAATTCGACATTTTTACGCCAACGAAAATCGCGAGATATTCACGCAATTACGGCGAGCACAACGCGATCGGTAAACTTCTTCTACAACCGCATGAGAATTATTTTATGGAATAGAATCTCCGGTTCTTGTTAGAACTTGCCTCTCCGCGTATCGGAATTACAACGAGTAACGACGCGTTACACTTGTACGTGCAAACAAACTCGGACGCTCTCAACGAGATTGCATCCGGCAAAATCGCTTTCGGCAAAAGAGAAGAGTTTCGAAAAAGATTCGCGCTTCTCTCTTTCTCTCTCCCTCCCTTTTCTCGGCGGTCCCCCGCTCTCCTCGATGGGATTTGGAAAATGGAGATCGCAGTTGCATAATAAACGAATTGCGCTCGTTCGAAATGCAATCACAGTCGGTAACAAATTGCAAATGGAAAATATTTCGTTGTTCGCAATATCCGCTCGCTCGACGTTACGTGAGCGCTTGTGATACGTAATGCCAATTAAAAGCACGTAACGTCGGACACAAACGCATCAAAGTGATATCAGATTATTCCGAGCTGCGAGTTGGGAAATTTGCATCGAGAGAGAGAGAGAGAGAGAGAGAGGAGAGGATGAGAATGTCATGTCGCCTCGCGATCGCTAACCCGAAATCACTGCGGCGGCACGTGACTTCGACAGTGTCAGTGTTGGGTCAAGGTTTTCCCGACGTGTGCACAAATTACAATTGAGGGAGAAGGAGAGAGCCGCCGAAAAGAGACTTCAACTACTACGTTCTTACTTCGTTCCTCTCAATAGAGAGACCTTTGACACTTAAATGTATGGAACACAAGTTTCGCGAAAAAAAACGATGATTGATGTCGCGCATCGTTTAAATCATTCACATGTTGAGTGGGCGAATACAACCCGCTGAGCCGCTGGAATCGGATTAAATTTTAATCGAACTGGAAATTATGCAAAATGTATTTATTCCCTCGCTCACACAGTTGAAATATCAAAGGTAACAACACGATCGTCGAAACAATTCGAGTGAAAACGTCGAGTAAAAATCCCGAAAACTTTCTTTTTTCCGGTTTGTGAGCAGATATTAAGCGGTTGCGGCACAAGCGGGATAGTCATCTTTTCTCCTCCTCCTCCCCCTCCTTCTCCTCCTACCCTTTGGTATTCGGAAAATTATATAAAGCACCAGTGGCGTAATGAGCGCTAAGCCAACGCGTTCCTTTTGCATATTACGCAATTCCCGCTGCAGCGGACAGATATCAAACACAGATACCACACATTCGCGAGAGAGAGAGACTTTGCGATTAATTTATCTCGTTTTCGCTCAACGAGAGTAACGGAAAGATAAGAGCTAATATTCCAGGAATTCGAAATGCAGGTTCCCGTCGGAATTGACAAGAACGCATAGCGAACGATATACGTTTCCGAACTTATCGCTATGACCTTCCGCATTCTCGTTACGTTCGTTTCCGGCCTTCATTCATGCGAAAACGTTTGATTCACAAAAATTGTTCGCATGCACTTCCAATGACTTTTCCCAATTAAAAGCTTGCTTTAAACCTTTTTTGTGTTACATTGATTTTTGTAGAAAATATTGATTTCTGTCTAAAATATTGATTTTTTTATATCAAAGAAGTTTTATATAAAGATCTCTGCTCTACGCGCATTTCATAAAAATTAGTATTTGTGAACAACACTTCCGAGAAATTCATTTTCTGAAGTCTATAAAAAAAAAATTGATCTGTCAGCAATTGTAACGAATAAATTGTTTTCAAAGCCGTTTTGAAAACATTCTCCGATAATTAAAAATTATAGGAAAATTAAATATACGAGTTTTGTCCGACGCGATATTGGAGAGACAACTATATTCAAATCTCGCGCGTAGCTCCACTTAGATAGAGCCGCCGCTTTTGGAGCACTAAGGTTATCTATCGCGGATATGGATCACGGTTTACAAGTTCATGTAACGCGTATTGTGATCACACGTCAAAAATTTGACATAGTAGTTTTATATCGTAGTTTCATATCGTTCTGCGTTAAATAAGACGCCGTAATACACAGTGCATAAAAGTCGTTAACGACCGCTTCAAGATCATCATCTATGTGTCCATGCATACTTCGACAAAAAGTTTAATATTACGTTACAACCGTATATTTGCACACTGAATAAGTGTGAATTACGTTACCGCGATAATTTAATATTGCGGCGTGTTCGATATCATCAAAGTTACGATGTGCAACCGTATGTTTACATGTTAAATGAGCGTAAATCAAGAATTATGTTACCACGTTCGGGAGAGAGAAGAATTACTATATAAGATGAAGACGCAACGATTCTCGCCGTCGATAATTTCGCGCGAGCACGTACAATCTCGCGCAGACGAGATTAATAATGCGATCGATGCTGGGCCGGCTCGCAAATCTTGGATGAGGCGACCTGCTGCCTCTCAAACAACCTGTCCTGCCCCTCTCCTGTTGATGGCTCCCCTGCGCGCTGCAGCTGCCCCGCGCGTAATCCACAAGCGAATATGAGAGACACACTCCGCGAAAATGACGCGAATTCACTTCACACACACAAACACAAAACACCGGTTCTCGCTCGGACAATCGGCGAAACAAACGTGAAACGCGTCGCGTTTGACTCCGTGCTCTTTTTCGCGTAAATACGGGAAAACCACGTTCTCTCGAAACACGCGC
This sequence comes from Pseudomyrmex pallidus, assembly GCA_014825455.1. Classification (NCBI taxonomy): domain Eukaryota; kingdom Metazoa; phylum Arthropoda; class Insecta; order Hymenoptera; family Formicidae; genus Pseudomyrmex; species Pseudomyrmex pallidus. Next base: position 24,258 of record QVNV01019967.1, read on the forward strand.
GGCAACGTCCGAAACTACACTGGCGCTCCAGCGCGTCGCTGCTCACGCGCGCCACGCTGCGACGCCACCAGTCCGTTTGTCGGTCCGTGGTCGTCCACGCGCTCCGCTAGATGGAAAATAAATTCGGAGGATGCACCGACACTCTCGCGACCTGTCACTTCCGCGATGGAGAGCGCAATATTCTGTCCGAGTTAGTTAAAATCCTACAAATAAAGACAAAGTTTTCCTATTTCTACGACTCGAGTTATTTTTCTTTCCGTTAAACTTTCTGATTTGTCTTCTGGAGTTTTTCGATCTCTCGGAACAAATGTCTGCGATACGACTTTAGTACTTTTTTTTTTTTTTTTTTTTTTTTTTTTACTTTTGCGATTTTAATTAATTTCCTTCAGATTTCGCCGATCTTATGTATCTTCGAAAAGAGATGTGCGCTTCTCTCGAGAAGAGGAAAATGTTCCTCCGCTTTTCTTGAATTTCTCGACCCATATTAAGTGAGCAATTTCTTGTTAATACCCCAGCGGATATTTTGATTTACAAAAGCGCGCGCGCGCGCGGAGAGACGACGTAGCGGTTTTTGTTGACGGGCAAAGATGGTCTACGTGCCCACGGAAACGAGTAGATTTCCTGCGACAAATTAAAGTTCGAGACGGGGGAGGGGAATGGGCAACAAGTCGACCGAAGCCAAAGACAAACGAGAAGAGAAACGTCGTGTCGGTGTGTAATTTCTTTTCCTTCTTTTCGAGAGTCAATACACGCGTTGACCGAGAAATAGAGAAACACATTTCCACTTCAATTATTATTGTTACTCTTCTGTCTTTGCAAACGCAATTGTTTGATTTACATTCGCACGAACGATAACGCCACACACGCCTTTCTCGAAGAGAACGACGCGCAAGTTACCGCAAGTGCCAATTAAAAAAAAAAAAAAAAAAAAAAAACGCGGAGAAGCGCGGAAGTCTCCTTCTTCCAAGGCTACTTCAACGCGCAACGCTCTGAATTCCCTCGTAACGTGAGCGGAATAAATTCCGTTATATTGTGGATGCGACGGTAATCCTTTCTCACGGGCACTCCAAGAGAAAGAGAGAGAAAGAAAGAGAGAGAGAGAGATCGCTTTTATCGCTTTAATTTAATTTCCGCTTAATAATTTAAGTTTACAATTTAGCGACTGATATAACGTGCTCTTACTCTTCATATTTTTTTCATATTTTCGAGCGAGGAGGTCAATGGCAAACTCTAATTTCGCCAAAGTTTGTGATGTAACATAAACGACTCCCGAAACTTTTTTTTTTTCGAAAGAAACCACGCGCCACTTCTTGAAAGCGTTAAAACACACACCGGTACAACAGTTTAGTTTGCATAAAAACGTAGAAATCGCTCTGAACCATAAAGTAAAAGCGAGCGATGGTTTACTATTTACAAAAAAGTGAAAAAAAAGAAAAAACCTTTAAAGACTAGGGGAATAACACGACGAAAGATCGATCGCGGTAAATCTAGCGTTATCCGCTCTCGTAATAATCGCTCTTCTTCCGCTTAACAAAACGCTCGTTATTTTGCTCTCATCCCGATTCGCTCATTAATGAAGCCTTAATTAAGCGGAACTCGCCTTTTTTTTTATCCGAACGATAGTTGCTTCCGGTTCCGCTTCCTTCCTCCTTCAGCTTCTGTGCAAATCAACTAACCGAGGTCGCTTCGCCGTGTCGATCGTCATTTGGGATAAGACGGAAATCCCTTTCCTTAGATCCTTTTTTTTTTTAGTAAAATATTTCGGCTTGATGAGAATCAGTTTCTGCTCTCAATAGATATTGCTTCTGCTCGAGTTTATCGATCACCCCGGACGAAATTGTGTCTCTTTCGTGTGTATACCGACAGTTCCATCTCCTTCGGTGTATCGTTTGCCAATCTGCCGCACGTGCATGTTGCCGTCGTCGCTCCCTCCGAACCGGCATCTCCTCCTAGTGTTGGTATCCTCGTTTCACGACACGAGTCGTCCTGTGTTCCCGATGGTGTGGAGAGGTGCCATATCGACCTGGCCGCTGTCTAGACTAGACCTTCACCAGAATATGCGAACCAACCCGTCGGGGTCTAGTACCGTTATGACGCTCGCTTTTTTCGTCCTCGATATATGTACAAGCGCGTCGATGAGAGAATGCCGAGAGATGAAACAACGTGTGCTCTTACGTCTCGTAAATTTTAGAAAACTTGTCACATCTATGGGAAAAGATACAAGGAGAAGAGGGAAAAATTTCTGCGCGTGTTCGTCACGAAATCTCATAAAAAAATAAATCAAGGACACGCTCAGACGCAATCGATGCGCGCGTTTGTTTCGATGTGGAATACAGCGTAGGTGCCGATGTATATAATCGGCTCTTCTCGTCTTAATAGTCTTCAAATCTTGATCTCTGATAACGATCTCGTTAACAATCAACAAACGTGGCTGAGACGCTTCTCTAATCTCCGAGCTCTAATCCGATCCGTCTATGCGAAATTGGAATCGGAGAACGGTAGTGGTCTCGTCGCAGATGAAGAGCGTGAGAGAACGAAAACCCGTTCGAGTTGAAAGAAATTTTCGAAACGACAACACGTGTTACTTCCTCGCGAACGATCCGATGACCGTGTGAAATATATGCCCGATTATAAAATTGCCACGTAATTCGTTTCTCCGCTCTCGATATGCCGAACCTGTCGATAACAGTATTGAGAAATAACCCACACGAGTGTATAGAAAACAAGTACGAAAAAAAAAAAAATATATATATATATATGTATATATATATATATATATAATAAAGAATAGATGAGTCGCGCGATAGATAGTTCGTCAATAGTCGTGGAATATTAAATGCAGTGTGCGTACGCGCGCAAATTAAAAAAAATATGAAATTTTCCTTACGCTCGAAAATCGTAACGCGAGGAAAATATAAAGTACATAAAGTAGGAAGAAATGTGCGAGAAAAAGAGAGAGAGAGAGAGAGAGGAAAGGAAAGCTTCGTGAACGTGGTGCGGCTGTCGTGGAAGTTATTAGGTCGAAGCCACTTCAGGAAAAATACTCCGACCGACGACGAGGCGGTAGGAGGATTTTCTAGCAGCGCGCAACCGGATATAACGAAGTATTACGATCTCCACACAAGCGGCATACGACATAAAGCGCTGACTTTTTGCGCTATAACATCGGTATATTATTTTTCAACTCCGTCGTACTGCTATACAGACGACGTCGCCCACGAATGCGCGAATCTTCTCTCGCCGGTTGCTGTTAGCGAGAAAAAAAAAATCTGTACGTTGTAATTAAAAATTATTTGCAATAGAGAATATTCTTTCGGAAAATTCGCACAAAGATTGCACACTACTTTCCGTCTGTAAATTGACTTTTTACGCGAACGTTGCGAAAAGATCCGTTATATTCAACATCACGTATGCGGATGGCAAATGTGCGCGTGTCTCGCTTAGAGACACACGAACGCGGAAAATAAATCTTTTTGAAGGTTCGTCGAGAATCTCGATGAAAAGCAGAATATTATCTCTTATCAAACGGGATATTTTGAATTTTACCCAAGTATTATTATATTGTCGTTGAGAGGCGACTGAAACGAGAGCTCCTCCGTAACACAAAGAGACACTGGTCTCTCTCCCACACGCGAAGGGAACGATCTCGTGAATATTTAAAGGTAAGTGTATTTCAGGTACGAGATATCTCGCAAAAGCGGGACAGAGAAGATGCTCGATTATAATAATAAATGGCAGATTGAAGTGGATGGAAACCGGAATCGATGTGAAGTACGTACAACACTTCGTCAGGGCAAGACGTAGGATGTGGTAAATATCTGACAGTTGATCGACAAGGAAATTCGCCTCGAAACGAACGACTAATTAGATTAAACCGACTTCCATCGAGTATTCATCCGTCGTCATCCATTTACAGATCTCTCTCTCCGCTAGAATTTCCTTAAATCTCTCACTCTGACAATTCCGTCGAGTGTCCAAAAAGTGAACATTTCGAACCAGATCCAACTCGGAAATTTTCTTTCCTTCATTTTTTCCATTAACGTTAGTTAATATCGTTATATCTACCATTTGCAAATATTGATCTCTAAAAGTATCGTCTCTAAAGCCAATCATTGTGCCGTCAAGAACGTTCGCGATCGATGAATCGCGAGAGTCTACGCTTTTCAATCTCTCTTGACCCCTCACGCACCGCGTCTCGAAATTAAGAGGTTCCGAGGAGGTTCTCGAGTAATCGAGGAAGAGCAAAACCTGCGTCAAACTATGGGGGATTTTTTCCTCATCGAAAAGGAAAGACAAAGACACCGTAAAAAGCGGTTTTGCAACAAGAAGAAGAGCGGCTCGGCTATTTCTAAAAGCGCTCGACAACCGCACTCGATGCAGTCTCGGGAAGAAGTAAGTACTTAGTCTTCAAATACGCCGACATTATTCTTTTTTTTTTATATTCGATGATTTCGAGCAAAGATGTCTGATCTAATCGCTTTAATATTTTGTCCCTCCGCAAATTTGGAATAAAAAGATATTTAATTCAAGTTAAACAATAAAAAACAGTTTACTTTTTATGCGAATTCGTTTTATTTTCTCGCAATTATCATGCATCGATTGTTAATATTAATGTAATATCGTTAGGCAAAAGTCTGATGCAAATCAGACAAGTTGACAGACTTGATTTTATTAGAGTTTAACAACGCAAGTTAAACAAAAATAAATCACAGTTTTCCCTCTTCCCGATGCACGGTAAAATAGAGAACGGGTTACCATCGGTAAGGAAACCCGCAGCTAACGAGTTTTCATATTATCGATCGTAGTTAACACACGCCCGAGGGATATGCGGATGTCATTGGGTTAAAACTTAAATATTTTGATGAAACTCGAGAGAGAACAACATATGACATTTTAAAATTCATTCGTTCGAATGTTGTCAGAATGCGAGATCTAACGCGTAGCTCCTCGCGTTTGTAAAGATGCACAGCACATTTTCGTCAAACATACGAACGCACGTTCTCATATTTTTCTAATTATTTTCAATCGCAAATTGAAATTCGGGACTATCGAACGAATTTCATCGCGTATCGATCCTCACGGCGGTACGGCGCGATTTGATTCCTACCGATCTTGTTCGGCGAAAATGCCGTTGCAACCGGCTCGAAGCGGCAAAACGAGATACACGGCGCGCAGACCAACAAACGCAATAAGTCGTCAGATACTTTCTAGCCCGCGGCCTGGTATGTACCGCGAAACGCAACTCGCGCTCCTCTCGCACGGTTCTTCGACGATGCATTCGCGGCTGCTTGCATCGCGAAAATCTTTGCCGCAGCTTTTGACAAGCTACCACGTTGCGAAAATAAAAACCGAATAACATGATTTCTTTTTTCCTCGATTCGTCTCAATCGCGAATATACAGTAAAAAACTTAAATCTTCAGAAATCAAGGTAGTTTCTTTAAGCAACGTTTATACCACATGTGTAAAAATTAAATTAATTTCAAAGAATTAAATTACGTGTTGCGTATTACACATGTAAATAAAAGCAATTCTGGTAAGAAAGAAAAAAAATCAGAATATAGTTAAAACACGCACGCACGCACGCACGCAAAAACACTGTCGCTCTTTCGTATGTACAGAAAAAGTAAGAGATTTCACCGAGGCTTTTCTCTACTTTCCGCGATGCGCGCGTAATTGTTTTCTACGCGCCGTGTCGCGTGCAACGCACACAAATAATAATGCGCGTTATAGTTCGGTTTTGCTACATACAGTATTTTTTTTCATTGCAAATGAAACTATTTACTCTTCCTATTGTGAAAAAATGTGCGTAAAAAATTATCACACAAGAGTCGGTCGATTCCTTCCCACTGTACAGTTAATAAACAAATTGCTTTTGCAAATAATTATCGCAACGACTAAATTAAATTACGAAAGTAAATAGAACGGATTTGAAAGTATTCGAGATTTGTGAAAAATTATTACTCTGCAATTTACGGTTGAAGCAACTTGTTGTTAAAGCCCCAATTATCTCGGCGAATAAAAGTAATGGAACTTGCGATAATGAACAAGTTACACACATTCACCGTTTATAGCATATGTAAGGCGACAGGTGGTGTCGTGACGTGATTGATCTCAAGGTAATTCAAGGTGATTCGTACGTATATTCGCGAACCAATGAAACCGCGCGCTGCTCCAGATCGACGATCATTCCGTCACCAGACTGGCGCAAGCAAAAATGCGTGCGTCGCTACATTTTCACGACATTTAATAACGGTCATCAAACGTGCCGTTTATTTCACGCGATTATTGATACACAGAGAGAAGAAATGTTCGAGCGAGACGGTTTGAAACAGCGCGCATCGGCATATCTTCCCGATCGAACAAAATAAAAAAAAAAAAGTATTTACAAGCGAGCTTCGCGTCGTGAGAGAAGAAGTAGGTACTGGAAGTTCGCCTCTTCTCGCAAAGGGCGACTTCCTATGTATATATGGGACACGATTAAAAATACTTAATTACGTAATCGTCGCCACCGCAGCATGGAGCCCACCAAGGCGTGAGAACACTCGTTCGAGCTCACACCGATATAAAAATACGTACTTTTACAGAATCACAAAGAAATAATAGAGGTCGGGGCGGCGCGCGGCCAGTTTTCTGCGATGCGGTACGCGGCTTGGCTCACGCTAATTATGCCCCCGGCCTGGCGTTAGTAGGTAAAAGGCTGGTGTTGCACGACTCTGGTTGCGCGCCGACCACGGAGGCCAGATCATACTCTCTGGGCAAGCGGGGGATAGTAACGGGCTCTCCGTCTCGTAGGCGTAGTCATCGCGAGATAATACGTACACGCTATAAAACTACCACCACCGGCTGTGACTTCGTAGCCAATCGGCCGTTTCGCCGCACTTCGCTGCGCATTTTGCTTTGTACGGCGCGCCGGTGCACAATGCTCCCGTTGTCGCACAGAGATACACAGTCTGCCACGTAGGTAGCTAGATAGCGGGTAAGGTAGGTGGATGGGTAAGCTGGGTAGGTCTTGTTCAGAATCTTACGCGCTATCGTCTTGGATCTCGATACGTGAGAAGAATCTGTAAAAGATTTTCTTCCGAGCGAAATTCCGAGGAAACGCGCGCAATTTTCTTGTTGTAAAAGAACAAGAAATAGAGAACCAAGATAACAATAAGCGCAAAATAAAACTACGACCGATCTGTCATGAGATGCTGACAGTTTTATTGGTTTGCAGACGCAATCGAAAATCAACTCAAGATCTTAAATATAAGATCCTGACTGTATAAATATCGGATTAGATAGAGTACATAAATATAAGTCTTTTAAATTATGAAATCTAATTAAAATCCAAGACGGCGTTAATAATTTACGAAAACGCGCCGCGCCTAGCTTCCTCGCAGCCAGTCGCGGAGAGAGTGAGGAGCGCAGGGTGAATCTGCACGGTAATTTAATTTATATACGCGAACTTTCCCTGGTTACACACAACTACTTTCCTACTTTCGTTGCAACGTACCATAAAGAGGCAAAAACGTGGTCTCGCGTATTTTCGACGAAACGTTCTTTCTACTTCAAAAAAGTAATTTGCAGAAAAAATTATGTGTTTTCGTTTAAATAAGTTCTCGGAATGAACGTCAGAAAGAGGTGACGTTTATTCTCACGAAGAAACGAAAGAGCTTATTAAAAGATTAAAGATTCAATTAGTTGTATTGAACTTTTTTTCTCTTTGATTAGAAACTGAAGTTTTTTCAAAGAAGAAAGGCGGTGCTCATTAGAGGGCTATTGAAGTTTTCTTACGAAACGCATCTTCCGGCCGATCTCAAATTTCGATCATTCGATTTTTCTTCGATCCTCGAGCGATCGCAAATCTATTTCCTTAGAAAGGACAATTTCCTCGAAAACACGCGGCAATAGGCGATGCTACGCGCGCGAAAGGAGAGAAATATTCTTGGACATATATATATAGTATACACATCGTATATTACAAAACTTTTCGTTTCTACGCGTTTTACCGAACTTCGTGGCTCGTCGTCTGCCACACGTTCAGCGCAAATTGAGAAAAACTTTTGCGTGCGATTTTTTCACAGTAACAAGATATCTCTAATAAATATCAATGTGTTGAAGAAAAAAAATAAACAACAAAAAATATCAAAACTTTAATTAAAAATCAATTACTACATTTAATTAAAATTGATCGCTGTGCGCAAGTTGTTAACAAGATGATTAGATTTTTTTATTTTTTATTTTAAAAGGAATACACGTTTCGAAACTTGAGAATCGAAAATTTACTAAAGACAATTGAAAAAAAGTGAAGTCTGGTTTTTTGTACGTACGTAACTTTGAACGACTTTTTCTGCAACGCTCGGCTTTAAAGGCGCAGTATAAGAATTCCAATGCAACAGAGATTGAAATCCTCCTCTCCCATCAAGATCTCTCCGACACCCTCTGTGTGTGTGTGTGTGTGTGTGTGTGTGTGTGTGTGTGTGTGTGTGTGTGTGTGTGTGTGTGTGTGGACGCGGAAAACGAGTCCGGAGGAAACTCGCGTCGCTCCTTTTCCCAAAGGGAGCGGCACCGCACTATCGATCGCACTTACGTCGAGAGAAACATCGTGTTTCGTCTCTCGACGGAATGCAACGCATGAAAAAAACTCAGAGTTTCCTCTTCGTCGTAAGTTATCCAAAGCGGCAGCGGTCTAATATCATACATCGCGAAAACTATTATCGCGAGTGCGCTTCGAGCGTGTTGAATACAATCTCTTTTTTTTTTCTTTTTTTTTTGTGACAAATTGTTCGCGCGCGCATTTTTTACACGCGAACAATTATCGTGTTTCGAAAGAATAATGTGCGTATTCTCTTCTTGAAATAGAAAACACAAAAAAAAAAGTATGGCACAATCTAAACAAAAGAACAATGCGGATCGAGAGCTCTAATATATACGTTACGAAGTATTGCCTCTCCGAGGGATTTAATCGGACAAAACACCGAGAAAGCAATTCGACGAACAATAATAAATCCGGATCGCCATTGTCGTGATCGTCGCGAGCGTTCTCAACACACTCGAAGAAAAGAGTTTCGCCAAGGGTGCTCTAACGTGCTATATATAAGCGTACGTAAACATTTCATCGAGCTCGGACGATCTCGGACGTCGACGAGAAAGAATTTCCGAGGGTTGGACAACAATTGCCTATACAAACCGCACGCGTGCGTTTCCCACGTACGTATATGCGCCTCGTGGCTTAACGTGGCGTCGGTCGTAGTGTTTCAAGTAGAAACGAGACGTACATAATGCGTCAGACCCGAAGCTGCAACGGCACGTGTCGCGTGTCATACAAGCACGTGGTTAGGTATTAGAGAGGGTGAGATCGGCGAGCGAGATTGTCGGGAATCGTAATGAACATCCGGTGTTATCAATCATGCGTTATCCATCTGGTTCTCAATATTCACAAATCATATGCGAACGCATTGATTAATTGATTAATTAAAAATCGAGGAGAAGATAGCTATCATATGCATAAAATTATTATTATTATATAATGATAAATATACATGTAACAGTTAAAATTATATGTATATTATAAACTACATTCTTATGTTAATTGAAATGTTTGACTTCGATTTCTCTGACCGTAACGAGTCGAAACCAGCTTACACAACGGCATTTTTTTAACGATTCTCAGATACGGGGTAGCAGCAGGTGCATTCCGTTATCTCCGTTTATGCAAGTATGCATTTCTGCAATGTGACTATTAGAATCGATTTCATGGAAAATTGCCAAGTGTGTTCCGCAGAAAATAGTCGTTAGCGCGGCGCGGTTTCAATGTTGCTCTCAATCTGTAATTTGCGCGCGTTTTGTTTGAACGCGTATAATAATTCCCCTTTACTCCGTTCGTGTGTCACCGTCACGCGAATAACCGTTGCAGGTTTGATCGTTGTGTTTTACGATTTTTTACGGAATGGAAAAACGGGGAAATGACGCGCGTGTCGTTTTATTCCTTTGCGATGATTGTGTGAGACACGCGAATCATCACGCAACACGCTGTGCGTGTTTCAACAACAAATACCTATCGGCGCGATACCGATACGCGTCTCGCATTCGTACCAGTCTCGAAACGTCACTCAAATCTCGCGCGGTGACCGATAAATATCGCATGTGTGATCGATAATATCGGCAGCAATAAATTACAGCAATTAATTCAACGGGACATTCGATGCGGAAGCAAGTGATTATTAGGCATGTGTGTGCAACGGATCGTTTTTTTTTTTTTTTTTCTGTTTGTCTCTTGCAGTTGTGAGAGAGCTGTTAAATATTTTTTTTTTCTGCTTTTCGCGTTATTCTATTTGTTACTTCTGTACATTTATGTTTATAATTGAAGTACAGATGTAATTTTCTCAAGCGTACAACGAAAATCGTAATGGCTTCCTGCGGAATCGCAGCGTGAACACGTTAACATTCCGATCTAGGAATAGATTAGAAAGTTTTGAAAATTTCCAGGAAGATTGCGATTTATATAGACGAAGCGTTCGCGCTAAACTTCTCGTATCTAATATCGCCAACACAAGCGTCATCCATAAATTATCAATAATTAACAATAAATTTAAAACCTATTAATTATTTATCGCGTTAATTAATATTTAACGAATACACGTCTGACCGCGGGTTTTAATTCAACTCGAAAAGCGATAAACGCACATTTATAGACTCGCGAGATCATCTCAATTGATTATCTTAATCTCAACTTCATCTTCGCGAATTAAAACCCGTGGTCGATGAAAAACACCGAGACTTTATGCCGATAAAATCTGCAAATTCTCTCGCGGATCTTTATTTTACCACGAATTTATGTTATACTCGTCACGTTTATAATTCGCGAACCTAAAACTCTTATAGAAGAGGGCATTTGGCTCTGTAAGATCGATAGGGTGTGGAAACGTCTCATGTGCCGCACTAATATAAACAGGGTAGTCTTCGACAACGGGGAGGCAGAGAGTATGTCCGCATCTACGTGTCCACTGAACCCTCTTCTCTCTCGTGTGGCACGAGCAATAAAGCCCGGCGTTATTATTAGATCGGTGGACCCTGTTATTTTTTTTCGATATAAAGATCATAGTCCGAGTTATCGACTTTGCGCGGCGCGTTCGTACCAAGCCCGAACCGAGCGCGCGGCTGAGATTGGAAGTCGGTCGATAGAAACGCTGACGTTGCCGAGGCCTCGCAAGCCCATGCATAGTGAGTGGACTATTAAACGAACGAGCCAACAGTAACTTTAAAATAAAAACAAAACACACACATACACACACACACACGATACAACGATCTCGAAACGTCATCGTTCTATCGATTTGGTTTGACAATTTTCACGAGTAATTTTTACGATGCTAAAAGAGAGAAGTGATTCTATATTTAACGTAAAAATAAAATGTACTAAAAGTTTGTGGAATATGACCCAGATGACACATCAACTGGGTCTTTTAAATAAATATCGATTCTGTGACAAATTTGGAATTTCGACTTCGACAAAACTGTTGAAAGAGGAAGCGCGAGAGCGTTGAAAGCTTATTAATCATGTGAGAAAATCGGAAACTCTATTAGATATAGTACACTCTGTATTCAAATCGACCTCGGAACCGAGTATCAGTCACTGACGAAGCGAAATAGGGAAAGAGCTTGGGTGACAATGGAAGATCGTATCCGACGTAACGTCAATTATTACAACAATGTCGTCGCAACGACGACAATAACTATTGTACACGTCTGCTAATTGCTTCGTGAGAACTAATAATTAGTCGAACTCGATTGCGCGCGAGCTTACAACAAAATGTGTCAGATCAAACATTGTCAAATTGAGTGCCACATCTATTGTAAGATGATGTGTACTTCTTGCGTCCTCCCATCCCTCGTATCGAAATTAAAGCGCGCACGGGTACTCGTTCGGGCGATGAAAAACCAATACATAAATTTCGCAAAGATTATCGAAAGAGAAAACTACGCGGGAAAGTAAGAGAGGGAGAGAGAGAAAAAAAAACAACGTCAACCGGAGGTGTGTTATTTTCCGCGTGATATCGCGTCGGGATATCTGCTTATAAAAATACAGAAACCTTTTTAATATATGCGCGCGTGTATGTGTATAATATATAAGATGCTTCTATTTTGCGACGAAGATAGAAAATGTCACGTGGAAAAATAAAGAGGGTGAGATAAGTAGATATCCATGTTATCGAATTTCAACTTGGTCCTCGTGCCACTTTCGCGAGACGAAAAATGTCAAATGTCGTAAGATATTAAACAAATAGATAAAGACAGAGAGAGAGAAAAAAAGAGAAAACAAGAGAGAGAAAGCCTGTCCGTCGATAAACATGCTTTCGTAAATTTGTTTCGTTGTAACGGCACGGCGGGGAAGGGGGACAAATACACGTGCGTGTAACATTATTTCGCGCTTCAAGTTCAGAGATTCATCTTGAGCCGTCAAACGTGATTTCCGATCTCTACACGTGCTTTTATATTCTATCGTGCAACAAACTCCATCCGCGTAACACGATACACTCGCTGTTTGCCAAGAGGGAAGCGAAACGTGACGCGGGATATTGATGATTTCGTGTCACGTGCACGCACGCGTGACAGGCCACGAAATAGTACCCGTCCCGAAAGCCAATCCCAATCGATAACCGGTATATCGCGACCGAATCCTATAAATTGTTATCCCATCATTTGGCTGTTGTGCGCGGCTCGAAACCGCTTGGCCAGACGAGCTCGTCAAATTATTCATCAAAATTCCATGTCTATGCGTTTCTAGACCGCCGATCGAATTCGTCATAGCGTAATCAGCCCGATAACTCGCGCTAACATTCATGTAAAACAAACGCCGATCCCGTGACACTTCCAGAAGAAATTAATTGTTTAACACAGAAGTTATCTAACGTATCCCAGAAAAGTTTTTCTTCGCAATCTTCACAGAATTTACAAAAAGAAAAATGATCTAAAAGCGATAACCACAAGCAACCCTCCACTCTGACAACGCGGTTTTAATACGACGCAGTAAAAGAATTGTGTAAAATTCTCTCGTAATACAAGATCTCATGTTGCGCCGATTTTTTTTCACGGAACGCATTCGCTTGTATATCACTTCAGAGAGTTTTGTTTAACACACGGAGTTTTTCCATACAATAACGTGTAACCGAGATGTTATATGAGAGAGTTACCTTGCAAACTATACTTACGTAAACATAGAAAAACAAACGGTGTTGCATTTAATTCGCGCTCTTTGAAAAATCTTATATGTAATGAGAATTATATTCCGAAAGACGGAATCTCGTCCGACTCTCACGCGCGTTAAATATAAAACTACACGCGCGCACAGAGTACGCGCGTAGTCTAAAGATGATTTAAAGTTTCTCACCGGTCATCCTGGGTGACAGTAATGTCGGGCGGGGGCGGAGGGGGCGAGGCACCGTCTGTAGCATCCAGCTTGCCGGCTTTTTACACCCTTGGGATTCCCCTGAGAGAGAGAAGGAGAGACGATGCGTCACTCGATGAGGAAGCGCGGAAACAACACGTTGTGCGAGGAACTCGCGAACTCGTCGTCTTCTCGTGCCTTCTCCCTCACCACGGCGACATCGCCGTTGGTATACTCCGTTGGAATGTCGCGCCTCTTATCGCCGGGCCGATCAATCGATCGGAATCGCGCGCCGCGACGATCTCGGTGTACCGCTGCACATCGGCACAATCGCTCGCTCTTTCTCTCGTCGGGATATCTTATCTTGCTTCGAGTCGAGAGAGATTCCACCGTCCGTTCGCTTCGTTTGGTTCCTTCGCTCTGTTCGTCAGTCAATCCACGATCAAGTTAAATTCTCGCGTTCCGTTTCACACGAAACTCACGACGACGAAGCTCCAATCACCGGTTACACGTCCGGGACCTCGTAAACTCTTTAAAAATTCCCGCCGCGACCCACTCTCGCCGAGGCTGTTCTCTCGATTCTTTGGCCGCTAATCTTCCTCGATTCTCTCGGGACGCTTTTGCACGCGCGATTGCGCAAGACGCCGAGAGTCGCGCGATTTGCTCGCCGGCGCGTAATATTCGTAGTAAAACCGTTATACGCGCCGCGGAGAGTACTCCGCTATTAGATTTATTACGGAATACCGTCGTCACGTTCTGTACGAGCCAAGGTGAAAGCGAACGGCGGCCGATTATCGCGCCGAGCGTAGGCACACTCTCCGACGTCCTCGTAAACGCGGTCGCTCTCCTGCGCGCCGAATACCGCAAACCGATCCGCGCCGAAGTGCTCGCCGATACTCGGCTCTGTGACGAGTTGTTGCCTCTCCAACACAAGCAGCGCCTGTCCTCGTAAAAGCGGTCGCTGTTCCGCTTTTACACCAGATATCCGTCGTCGATGTTCAATCGATTATCGCTTTAGTCGGGAACGCGCGAAAAACTACCGCAACATTTGCGCGCGAATCGATTATTTCCTCGTGTATCATATCGCGCGACTTTTTTCTTCTTTCTCTTTTTTTTTTATCGGACACTTTTGCAAATCGTGCGACACTCTCGCCGATATCGTCGCGAAAGCGCGCGCGGGTCACTGCGCTTTCGGCATGCGCGCCGTCTCGAAAACGAGTTTCGAACGATCGAGTCGCTCGATCATCCGCGCGCGTCGATTATCTGCGGAAATTCTCTGTTCTCCCCGACGATCGTTGAGGGATCTCTGACATTGAACTCTATGTTTCTCCGACGATAAGTTTTTTTTTGAAAGAAGCTGAAAATATTTTACTCCTCGTAAAGAGTTTTGACGTGATCCTCAAACCTGTCTCGCACGAGGCAACAGGTTTTTATCTCTCTTTGCCTTCTTTCCGAGAAGGCGAAAAATCCACTTGGCGAGGAGAGGAATTTTACAGAGTCACTCGCGCGGCTGGATGGATAACACACTTGAATCACTTCGCGAATTATTTCGACCGCAGTTTGACGTTGTTGAAGTTTCTAACTTCTCTCTTGTTTGGAACGCGACTGACGATTTACTTCTGCGTGAAGTGCGCCGAAGTCTTCAACGTTCTTCAACACGACACGACGAAGTGCGCGTATTCAAGCGACGGCTTTCTCCTGTTGCAACGGGTTTTTGATTGTCTCTCGGCGATTAAGCTACAACATCGAAGACAGTTCCCCTAGCACTGGACGATCTTTTCTTAACCAACGAGAATTTCTTCTTTCTCTCTCTCTCTTTCTCTCTCTCTCTCTATCTCTTTATTATCTCTTTGTAGATACCAATATCTCTTGAAATAGCGTAAATTCCGGGCGTAGGTGTTTCTACGTTTAACCGGATAACGGATGCCGATGATGGGAATTACTACGAGCGCTCCGTTTTCTGCAACGGCGCGCGACAAACCGTGCTTCCTCTTTTCAGATCACGCGATTACGTCACCTGCAGACGGAAAGACGTGATTGCATCCGACTTTACAAATCGAGAAGCGCGGGACTCACTCGCGTGGGTGTCACTTTTTTGTCGCGCGATCCCGTGACGCGCGCGGAAAAAAATCCATCGATATGTACGCACGTCGATCGATATATCAGTCTTTTAACTCACGCGTCTCCGCACTATTTGACAAATGACGTTCCCATCTCGCTCCTCGGTGCGCGGGGGGGGGGGAGGGAGTTTCTCGCGAACGGCGCGGAATTTATGTCCGGCGCATCTGCTGCATCGTACGTTTTCAGAGAAAAAAAAGAGAGAGAGAGCGATCCTGCGGACTCCGGACTTGGAAATCGCGAGATCGGAATGCGATTCCGCGGGTGCAGTCGCTATTAATCGCAACGCTCGCCGGCCGCCACGGAACACTCGACAAGACTGGAGGTTCTCTCGGTAGGTGAGGCCGGCCTCTTTCTCTCTCGCACGTTGATCAGGAGCGTACGCGACACGGGAGAACCAGGTAGGATTTGTTTCGTAAAACCGGCTGATGATTGTCAAAGTTGTGACATAGAAAACTGTTGGGGGGGAAGAGAAGGGCAGCGTCTCAAGTAATTTTATTAAATACGATTCTCTCGAGATATAGGTCGCGTATCATTTTCACAAATTTTCTCGAGAAAAATATCGTCCCTTAAAACTATTTTCCCTTAGTGTCATTTTTCGTAGAGCGACGCGTCAATTAAAATCGCGCGCGATTTTCTTTTTTATAGCATGTAACATTGAATAATGTTTTTTGCGTGAGAAAACTGCCGTTATTTTTGCCAAATCGCTGACATATACTATATACTTATTTGACGCAA
This sequence comes from Pseudomyrmex pallidus, assembly GCA_014825455.1. NCBI lineage: Eukaryota > Metazoa > Arthropoda > Insecta > Hymenoptera > Formicidae > Pseudomyrmex > Pseudomyrmex pallidus. The sequence goes on from QVNV01019967.1 coordinate 40,484, forward strand.
TATGCAAAGTTGCGTCTCGATGTGCGTTATATCATAGCGATTGCGTTACGTTATTGTTTTTGTATCGGTTGACTGATTCAAATTGCGCTGACGCGACGACAACCGCATCAGTTTTCATCATCATATTTACAGCGCACAAGATTTTACATTCACGTCAATCACACAACAATCTGTCCGCGTGATGACAAACAAAAAAGACTAAACTTTCGATTAAACTTTGGTTAAATCTGATGCAAGATACGGTACGTTTAAAGTGGGTGTTTTATTTTTTGCTAATTAACGAAGAATTTTAATATGAAATGAGATTCACACGTGAGTGAGATAGAAAAAGCGCGAGTTTGGCGATAGAGTTAAACAATTTTCTGTATATGAGAAACAAAATCACGTACTTCGTACTTTTTCATTGATCGCAGTTTCCAGTTCAATAAAAAAGAAAATAAACTCAAATAGGCATCGTGTGCAACGTGTACAGCACTGCGCACACGTAGGCTTTCTCTCTCTCCGCCAATTTTCCATCCTTCTCCCTCTCTCTTACTCTCTCGGTCTACTTCATTCTTTGATTCTGTCTCCGTTGCACCAGACGAAACGTACTCGCTTTAAGTAGGATGTCCTCGTCTCTCGCTCTTTCGCCCTCGCTCTGCACAGCCTGGCCGATCTCTCCTTTGCCATTTATACCGAAGTAACTCTCGGGCGAGTTCGTAAATTTTCGGCACGAACGACAGAGACGAGAAAGACAACCGAAATGAGATGCCGTACTGCTCGAGAGAGAGAGATAGATAGAGAGAGAGAGAGAGAACGGAGAAAGGAGTAATAAAAAATTTTTAAGTATCAAGTAGCGAATACTACAAACGAGGAGATAAAGCACATAAAAAGCAGAGATGCGCGGCATAAAGAGAAGAAATTACGGAGGTGCGTCAAATATTTACGCGCGCGTGCAAAAAAGCACGCAAAGTAACATAGTGATATTACGAAAAATTGAGCAAAACCCTACGAGTCTTTATTGTTTGTCTTTTTTGTTTTTTAAATATATGTGTGCAAACGCTCCGGGGAAGAGCGTATTTATAAGACAAATAAATCTTTTGCATAATTATAGCAAAACACTCGGAAAAGATAGAAAAACACGACGTAAAGAGACAACGAGAGAAGTGTCATTTCATCATCGTGGAGAGAGGCGAGAAATGGCACAATGACACGAAAGATAATAAGAAGAAAAAGACAGACACGCGGTAAAAGAGCGAAAGAAAAAGCGAGACGTGGGAAAGAACGAAGCGCGAGAAAGACAGAAGGATGCACAAAGTGAGAGAGAGAGAAAGGGGGGGAGGAAGGAGGAAGGTAAAGAGAAGCTATGAAATGAGAGAGGAGAGAAGGTTCTCCCACGTAACCACGCCCCACGTTCGCCGACAGATTTTTACGTGCAGACGACGACGGGAAAGGGAGGACGCCCATGGGACGCCCGGAGACGCGGAGGACCCCCGTTTGCACCACGCGAAACGTATTTTCTCTGTTTCTCCCCGTAACCGACGGGGTGAAAATACACGAGAGAACGTCGCGCAGGATTTCCTCGGAAATACGCGATCTCGGGACACGCCAGAGCGACTAGCCGCGTCTGCTATATCATCGGGCAGCCCCCCCCCCCCCGGAGGAATCACGAGAGGAAGCGGCAAATTAAAAACGGCCGTAGAGATTAATTTGTTGAAATAAGGCATTGCGCGCTCTTTTTTATGATAGTGTAGTCGCCCGGTGCTCTTATACGATAGCCGGACCGCGGCGTCGTCTCCGACGTCGTCTGTTCGCCTATGCACATTAGACGCATGCAACATACGAAGAGCGTCCCGTTCCGCCAAGCGGCAGCCAAGCGTGTGATGGCCGCGGATAATAAGCGCTCCACATTCCCTTTTTTCCGCGAGCGGCGGCATCGAGCGCCAATAAAGAGCGCCCGCCGTGCACGAGCGTGTGTATGTCTTCCGCTTAAACAATCTCCTTAAGGCAACAAAAAACAATAAAAAAAAGATGAAAAAAAAATAAAATAGAACATCGATGTGAGCTCTCGATCCGCCGAGAGTCCAAACGCACACACAAGTTCCAGATTGTTTAAGACAATCAGATATCTCTCGAACTGTCGCTCTCTCATATTTTTTTCGAATTTGATTTTTGTACAAAACAAACCAACCGTAATGCGCGTTTGTCTAATTATTTTATCAGCTCTTGTTGTAAGTGCGCGGCCATCTTTTGAACCAACAAAAAGTTGAAACAGGAGCTATGTATTTCGGCTTTATTCGTATCTTGGAACAATAAGATTAATGAGAATTTCCGCGGTTGAAGGGAGAGAGAAAATTGTGACCGTAACCCTGACAGAGAAGTCAATTTATGAGCTTTCTTTGTCTCTCTCTCTCTCTCTCTCTCTCCGGACTGCATGTGACACGTACGCCGTGTCTCTTGAAATAACGTCGCACGAATTACACGACCATTAATATTAATCCATTAGTCGCGTTTCATTATACATATATATATAACGCGAACATCTCGGTCTCTTATAAGCCTCGCAGCTTTGTATTTATTAAGTTCGTCTTGTTAAATTCACTAACGGGGGGAGAAAGAAATAAACCAACGTAACGTTTAAACGCGTGATAAACTTGAATTTATTATACGCGCGCGTAGCTGCGCTACGATAATTAATAGCAAATTAAGAAATTCCGCCACGTTATATCGCTAAATAATTATTACACCAGCACACGTTTATAAAAAACACGCCTCTGGGAGAATAAACTACATGCAACTTTGGTTATAGCATACGCTTTTTGCGCTAAATAATTATTACACCAGCACACGTTTATAAAAAACGCTTCTGGGAGAATAAACTACATGCAACTTATGTTGAAGCATACGCTTTTTGCGCTAAATAATTATTACACCAGCACACGTTTATAAAAAACGCCTCTGGGAGAATAAACTACATGCAACTTTGGTCGCGCGAAGCCACGATGCACGTATTTACGATCGATTTCTGTCTCGACGGGTCCTTCGCGCGCGGAACGCGCATTCGGTATAATATTGAAAAAAGAAAAAAAAAGGAAAGAAACGAACAGCGAGAGATGTCGCATCGTTGGAACGATGCCATGAGAAATGCGCTTACGCAGCGTTCATGTAGATTCAGAGACAATATAACACACACGATTGTTCTCTCGTACATCGAATGTCTATGTGGCACGTGGTTTTATGGAAAACAGATCTTCCGCCAAAAAAAAAAAAAAAATAACGTTCTCCTTTCCACGACTGTCGGATTGTGAGAATATCCCTGTTGCAAACATAGCAGGTGTTGAGCGTTAACCTATTTTTGTTTTGGTTTTTAAAATATTGTCTTTTCTTTTTTCGTGTGGTTTTTGGACACAATTATGGGACCGAGCAATTAAGAGGTTCCAATTAAACGCGCGATCACTTATATTGAGAGAAAGTTGTGTGCTTTCTCGTTGTGTATTTCTCTTGTTGCGAAACTAACGGTAACGATCGGATGAGAACAAGAAATGAAATCATCCTCACGAGAAATCATGTTCTCTCGTGAGATTGAAAAAAAAAAAAAAAAAAAAAAAAAAAAAACATGGATCCGTCGATGAACACGGAACCCGAGAGAAGTATGTACCAGCTTGTGGCCAGCTCGCCGGTGCTGAAAATGCGAAACAATCCTGTTTTTCTCAAGTGTTTTTTTACGCGTCTTTCTACAATATACAATAATATAATAAGACTCGGATCATTATCTAACGCGACACATAGGTCAGCTGTTGAAATGTCACTACACACAATTGTCAATTCAAAATTCTTGTCCCGACATCTGTAACATCGCAGCCAACTTCTTTCCCCGACGTATCGCAAGTCGATAACATGAGAATCCTGTAGCATTATTACAGAGATACGTTGGTAAAGAAGATTTCTGCGAGACTAAAGCAGCGTCTGACGATACAACACGCGCACCACGTGTTTTGAGAAAGCGTCTCAAAATAAAAACGGCGAGTACTTTCAATTGCGCTTTCAACGTAATATGAAAGAATAAATTGTCCCACATTCGAACGGTCGCGGTCGTTTCAAGAGCATCGGGTGTTCTAATTTCAAAACGCGCACTGGACATCAGTAAATAAAGAAATCAATAACTGGCAACTTTCCTAGGTTATCATAAATAAATCAAGTTTTTCTTTGAAACAAAAACATGTCGCGCGCAAAAACTATCTCCTTTCTGGAGGAATTTGTTTCTCACGAAAATGTGCAATGCTTTTAAATTACGGTGATTTTGGGAGAAAACGAATTACGACAAGTAAAGACGCGAACAGCTTTTGGGGATGCGAAATTTAAATATAAATCATTAAATTAATATAATAAACATTTTAACCGTAATATGTATTAATTGTAATAAACTTGATGTGCGACAATTGTTACGCAACTTCGTAGAAATTTATTATTGGTGTAGTTAAAATAACGTTATCTTAACATTTATTATTGAATAACAGAAGCACCGTTCAATAATCATTTTAATACTCAAGAAAAGTTAGAGATTCTCAAAATGAGTTAAATTTAAAATATGTTTCGACCAGTAATAAATTTTCGTGAAGACAATATCTTGCGCAATCTTTCTTTTCGCAGAGAAATTGTGACGATGTGCAATACTTACTAATAGAGAACGTGGTTCGCATGGTGTCTCTCGTAACGCACGATCTTGCAAAGCCCGCGGAGAACGGAATCTCTGCATGGGCGCAACGTCTCCAGACCCAGTAGGCCATAATATATAATCTGCAGGTCCTGAAACACACACACAGCGGGTGATGCGAATGTTGCGAGTGACGCTCGGACGCGGATTTGCCAGGCCGATAATTGGAACACCGCGCGCGTGATCGTCGTGCGTTAACTTTAGCTCGCGCTAGGCCGCAATTTTCGAGCGATTCGGCCGCGCGCGAGCTAAAGCAATCGGCATGAACCATAATCTATCTCATTATCTCGCAGTGTGATCCACTTATTCATGCGGGGGAAATATGCAACAGAAATCGCCGACCGAGGAATTAGTAACGACGACACGACGCGAATCGAACCATAAGTCTGATCTGTGCGTTTGTTCGCGAAAACAAATAAACACCGCGGATGCCGCGTTGTGTGTTTACCGCGTTACTATTTTCAGTTCCGTTTTATGATCTATCTACGCACAAACGCAGTTTTTAACATCCCGTTTCAACGCATTACGCTTTGTATACAATATATAAACACACAAATTTAATAATAAACACACGTAAAACAGAAATAACTCTTGTTTGAAAATAATTTACGCGCACAAAGCGTAATATTCCTAACTAGGAAGTAAACTTGAGAAATCAAACGGCGAAAGTTACGGTAGTTTGCGCGCGACATCTTGGGTGCGTATCGATTGAATAGTCGTTCACACGCGACAACTTTGATCGCGTACTAAATTATCGCGCAAATCTAATTACATACGAGTCACCTACCCTTACATGTGCGCTCCCCGGGGCACGTCTGTCTATATAGCTTATAGCGCAATTTTCACGCTAGATCGCTGATCGAACTTTCCCTATCCGTCTCTCCCCCGCGGGAGAGGCATTTCCAGTCCTCGGACCAACTCCCGTCGGCGCCGTTTCGTCTGGGTTGTTTGCAAACGTCGACCGCGCAATCAGCATTAACACACGAACGTTATATGACGTACCACCATCGAGCGATCCAAAAGCCGCGTTCGAGCGATACTATAATTTTGTTCCGAGCAATTCCGAAAATGTCCCTTTCCGCGATAATTACATTTCCCCGTGCGAACGAATTATGCGCGGCCTACGTTTGAAACGAAGCGATGGATTCCGATCGCAAAATAGCTTCTAATGTAAATGTTTGAATTTTTGTCGGCGCGACGAGAGACGGTTGCAGAATATAATTGATCATTTTCGATAATAATGTGACAACATTAATTAAAGTGATATTTTTTCTCGAACAATTTGCCATTGCGCCCTGAGTTCAGTAAATTATTTCATGTAAATTACTTAATAATTCTCGATCAACGAAATCAACAGTGCGGGGGGATACGCGAGAGGATTTACAAAATTGAAATCAATAGCGTCGCCAGATGTTGTACACGCATTGTGGGGTATGACAAACGCGCTCGGGGGAGTCTCTAAACGAGATTATAAATATGCGAGAACGCGTGCGCGTTCTCTAAGTATCTCGAAGACGCCGCACGGTCTGTAGCGTTTCGCGCGCGCAGAACATGGGAGCGGGTCTGGACCACAACTCGCGCCAATCTCTTCGACGTTTTTTCCTCTCTTTTTTTCGCACGAAAAGTGGAGCGAACACCGGACGACCTTCGCGCGCAAGATCGCGCAAAGTTCGCGGTCTCGTAAAATTTCAAGGAAGATCCACGAGAGAAGTTCGGGGAAAAAAATTTATTGACTTATCGTCGCCATCGGATAAACATATATTGTCGTTTGTCGGCGAAGTTTCGACTGTTATACGACCGTTATAGTTTACAGGGTGACGGTCGTGCCCGACAGAAGCCACTGTATCTCTCCGAAATTCTCACGTTGTAACGTCTCGAGAAAATGATACTGTACGGGACGCAGTGCTGTATCATTAAATCTTATCTATCACGGTACATTGTGTAGACGCACATTCTTCTTCGTAGACAAGACGTTTCAGAGACCGTACATCTTCACCGAGTTCACTTTACACGAGCGGCAAATTTCTCGCATTAATTTCAAGATTGTCAGCCTAGTTTTGCAAATAAAACTCCGACCGAAGGTTTAAGTTCAGAAAACAATCCTTTTGCGAATAACACGGAAAGATAACAGATACAGGGATCGAGTTAGCCATTGATGGGGGGACGTATCGAAACGAAGAATCTTTTCGGATCATTAACGATAGCGTAACTGCTGTCGAAACTCATTAGAAGGCCGAAAAGTATCGACTGGCACCGCACGTGACGGCGATATTTATCTACGGTACGGCAAGCGCAACAAATGATCGATTTCCGCATTCAAACGGTGTACCTGATCTTCCTGCATGGCAAGGACTTGTAGCGATCGATTTTTTTTTTTTTTTTTTTTTTTTTTTTTTGACGGGCAAAGTGATCGGTAAAAATAGAGGCCACTTTCCTATTTTCCGAGACACTAAGTGCGACTTATCCGTGAGTGTTTTAACGCCGCAAAAGAATTGAAGAAAGTTCACAACACGCGACCTCATAATTGTTGTTCTTTCTCTTTTGTGTTCCGGTCGCACGTGTGCATAAAGACGTTTCACGATCCGACGGCGCGAACGATATTGTTATACACTTTCTAGAAACTATCATCTGATCTACGAGATCTACGATGCACCTGTTTCTTCTCGACGATGCGCCCTCATACGCCGGTGATGCGTTTCTCTTCTACGCAAATCAAATCGCGAGCAACGTACATATGTGAGATCGCAACAAATCTAAGCTCGTCCAACCAGCGGAGAATTTTTACGTGCGAAATATATATTTTTAAACGTGCAAATTAACATCTCTCGTGATCGATTCCCGGTCTTTTTCGCAATGAATTTTGTTTTTAAATTTTACACAGATAAAACGGGTAATTTACACACGAGATGCAAATTAAGCATCTTGGATGAATTTCCAAATTGATTTCAATTCGAACTTTTTGCGCGTTTAAAAAAAAAAAATATATATATATATAATTCGCGCATACCGGCACATCGGCTCGTATTAAATTCTCCGCTAAATGTTTGAAATATTGCGCGTATGTATGTACGCATTCCGGTAACGCGGAATCTGTCCAAAGAAATATTTGACGGAAACGGTTTTCTCGGTTGAAACAATTTATCAATACCGCTCGTCGTACGTGCCTACATATGTATCTTCTCGTACGTTGCGCGTGGTTCGCAAGCGACCCGTATATACATATGTAACACTCGACGTCCGATACGTAAACGCGGTAATTTACTGACCAAAAGAGGACAGGACAAACAAACAAACAAAACAAAAAAACGAACAAGAACGAAATTCAATATGCTTTCCCATTGATTCGCAACCCGCAATTAAACAACAAACTTGGAGAGACTAACGGTAAATTAAATCTCGAATAAATAAAACGTTTTTTTCCTCGAGAAAACTCCCGAGTTTTATTTACATACAACGTAATCGCGAACTCTTCATACTTTTCGCTAATTGTTGATCGGATCTTCGCGACAGGGGGAAAAAAAACCAAAGAAGCATCTGTTCTAATTGCCGAAGAAAATCGATTTCGTCTTCCTCCGCAAAACCAGAGACCGGACTCTTACTTTTCAATGTATAAAAAAAAAGTTGGCAAAAAATCTACGCGAAACAAGTTATTCTCAATTACGTAAGAGAGACGGTCGCTTCTTTCGAAAGTGCAGATAGCACTTGCCTCTCGCGACGAGATGCCCTTTAACCTTTTCACCGTTGCAAATGTACGTGTATTTTTACCGTGTTCGAATATAGTCGCATAAATGTGTCTACACACACACGTTCTATCTCAAATAATTCCAACTTGCAATTGTTATCTTGTATAAATAATATCGCGAGTGAATAAATTATACGTAAATGACGTGTAAAATCAATGAGAGAACATATTTCTAGTTGAAACAGATCTCCTTGCTGCTAAGGACGCGTTTACACGTTTCGATTTTTGTGTTGATCAACAATTAAAAGCAAATCGAATGATGCAAACACTATTTTGTCTCAATTAAATGTTTTTAAATAATATTTATAGACTTTGCATCGTTTTACTTATCCTTATATTACTTCAAATAAACGTTTCAGTTGTTCAGTTTGCTTTCAATTGTTGATCAACAATGTAACGTCTTAAGAGAAAGGAAGGAAAAATACAGTCAATGAGCAGCGAGTGTTTAAAAATAACGAATGCCATTTACTTTACCTGGAGGGTTCGCCTTTCTGGATCGCGGCAGAGAGCCCGGACGAAATGTGGATCCAAGTAGTCCGTCATAATAGTCCGTGAGCGACTATATCTCGATCCGTTTTCTAACAGCTCTCGCGTAATTCCGTGTCCTGCTCAAAGACTTATTCCTAAACATTGCCACCACCACAGCGGACTCCGATTTCTTCACGCGATACTTCGCCGATCATTTAAAAAAAAAAACGAGCCACTCGATTGACGAGCCCGTCAGTTCTCAACGCGTCGCATTTTTCTCGCGAGTACGTTCTCATCGTCGATCATATCCAATTTCACCGACCGCATTACGCGCGATACGAGTAAATTACGAGTCACGGGGAAACGCGTTTCGCATATAGCGCGCGGAATGTTTTCGCGAATAAGCGTCTCGACGCAAATATCTTGTTAGCGTTTCCTCCGTGATTTCCTCCGACGACGGCGCGTGGTATTCTGCAACAAACGTAAATAAAAATACACACATAAGCTTGATGATTACATTATATATGTGTAGTTTTTTCACGCTATCCATTAGATTTTACATGTATGTATTATGTCGCACCGTTACACAAGTTTTTTCTGCAAGTGTTCCCGCGAGAACACTTTCGCAAGAAAATGACTAACGAGCTTATCTCGCGACGCGTACAAAACAAATAGAACTTATCATTCCTATGCGCGGACGCGAATTTCTCAATGACGATAAAAAGCGCCGTTACAAATCTCGAGACACGCAAAACGTGGAATCGTCTCGAGTCGGAAGTCGCACTCGTTTAAATCGCACACCTGCAGATGTAACACATATCGATCAAACTGGAACGACATGCTGACCTTTAAACTTCAGAGCCAGAAAGATCATCGTGTGTTTAAAGTGGAAAAATCATCATGTATTTGGAACAAATCAAAACTCGCGAATGACCCGTTAATGTCATTACCGATATGTGTGTCGTAAGCCAGTGTTACAAGCAAGCGTACATATGTACATACATTTTCTCATGAATGGTATTGAAAAGAGTTGCAAATTAATGCGTTAATGAAGAAACTTGAATGAACAAATAAATGATGTTTACATGTCGCACAACAGTTCTGTGAAACCAATTATCGCGTGCTGTGCGCACACAAGCACCAGTTCATTAAAGAACGAACTCCAAGAGTCAACTGACATTGGCATCCGAGAGAGAGTCATTTGATACGCGACATAAAGACGAGATCTTCAATTTTCCGAAGCTATTCTCCGACCTTGAATAAGTAATGTCACGCGAGGCACGTACCTAAACTACCTTGAAAGGAGGTAAGTCGAGGCCGTGTGGAAGCGCATACTCAGATATTGCTGCATACTTGCCGCTATCAACATCCACACACCCCCCCCGACAACGCGTCTTGGAGGTTCTTGATCCTTAAGAAGCTGGATAATGTAACATTGTCGCGACGATACTTGACTAGAACAATTGTTGCATACCGTTTGCATTTTTTCCAGTCAACTTGAGAATCTAACTGATTGTTTCATTGGTTTGTTTGTAAATTTCAATTATAATTAGACTGGCGAAAAAATTACTTAACGTGTAATTTTGTTTTTTACCTGTTTGCAGCTATTTTGTGTATTAGAAGATAATCTTTGACAAAATGTAATTAATTAAGAAGTGGAACAGTTTTTACTTCTCGACTGAATGGAACGAAAATAGCTCCAAACAAGACAGATCGATCACGACCTCGAATACGCGCCAGTCACGTATTCAATGTATATTTTTTTACACCTACAGTGTGTCTTGTTTAAAAATATTTATGACCGCGCTGTCGAAATACTCCCACAGACACTTATGCATTATTCCTCCGTCTAATTGATTTTATTGAGGATGTTCGAGAATACTTTCTTCGCGTCGATCGATTATCGGTTCAAGGTTTTTTTCCGAAACATTTACAATTTGATATACAAAGAAAAACAGTGTTGCGTTTAAAATTAATATAAAAATACATAACAATTTCCTAGTTTAAATAAATCGTTATTCGAATAAGCGCGAGTCGAAATGTGTTTGCAGAGCTTTTCGTTTGACATGAAATTTTTTTTTTTTACGAGCGCTTAACCGACAGAAGGCGATTTATTAGGAATAAAAGCTGTACATGAGCGGAGGAACGTTTCTCGAGAGGCAGGCACGGCGAGGTGAAGCAGAAGAGCTTCGCCGGCCTTGCGGATCGTTTCTGTTTAGCTTCGTACTACTTGTTTTATTTCTCCTGGTCGTCGTTGTCGTCTTCTTCTTCTTCTTCTTTTTCCGCTTGGAGGCTCGACTGGCTCTTTCTTTCTTCGCTTCGTAAAAGAAACTCGCTGAGTCGGCGTCTCGTTCACGACTCGCACTATGCACCGCGCGAGGTGAAGCGCCGTTAAACAAAACGCAGGGAGAGAAAGAGAAAGAGAGAAAGAGACAGAGACAGAGAGAATGCATGCGTACATATATCAATTTACTAATCGCGCTCGATCATCGACCATCAAGTCAAGCAGTAACAATTCGTAATTGACGACACAGAGGATGGGCGGATTAATGCCAGATTGAGCGACTGTGCGAGAATCCGTAATGAGTTATTGTCGATGTCTGCGTAAGTGATTTCACATGTAGGTCGGTCACTGAGTTCGAAACACTGTTGCGAACTCACTGTTATCAACGACCTGTGAAAAATCTATGACTGATAATAACATCGGGTGTGGCGCGAATCCAGATGATGCCGTGATGTAACGTGTTTGGTTCGTCGGTGAACGGATGATTCAATGTTGCGAGTTATTAACGAGCGAACGAAGTTTAAAAGATGATGCGAACACGTGTCAGAAAATAATAGAAAAATTTATCAAATGCGATAATCGCGTTAACACGCAGATAAAAATTAATTTTTCATCGATTCTCATATTTAGGCACTGATCTATAAGCGAAGATGAGAAGAAATAACTTTTTTTACAAGAAAATCAATCGGATAAGAGATTATTTTTACGTTTTTGCAAAATTTTGATTAAATGTTCTATCGAATATTTTGCGTTTGTCGCGATCTGTTTGTGCGTCATCGCGCTTTCTTAGACAACGCGTTGGTCCCCGGGAGTCAAAATTGTCTTCGACGACGACGGCACGTAAACGACTCATCGATAAAAATATCCCTGGTATATGGAGCAGTTCGTAAAGTCGTTCTCGTATGTTAAATGAGACTTGCAGAGTAAATGGCCGGCTCTTTCTAATATCAGACGCTCAGCTTACATACCCGAGTAGAAAATGATTAAGGTTTGCCTGAATTTTGTTCAGGGCGCGATCAGGTAATTGCATGGCCTGCCTTATTTTGGAAA
>QVNV01019969.1:0-14846 GCA_014825455.1 Pseudomyrmex pallidus
CGATAGTTTGTAAGAAACTTTATAAATTGATAATGTGACAATAAGAAAAGTTTTACACAAGTTGTGAATTATTATCTTCTTCAGGCAATTGATTTTTTTTAAAGATACGAGTACAGTTACGATTAACTGTATAGAATCATACTTGAGTTCGTATTGACACTTCACGTATACGAACGTGAACGTACTTCGGCGAGGCAGGTCATGTCCATTGAATGTCGACGAAACTAGTCGATGGAAGTCGCGACAAGAGGGAATCCTTTTCAGAGTTTTTTTAAACCGTGACAGTCATGCAACCAGTTTTACGTGAAGCTGTTCAAAGAGATCTGTTTTTGAAAATTTTGACAAAACTCTATCGTGCTCCGTTTTTTTTTTTTTTTTATCAACAAACATCGAACAAAAAAGCGGACTTCCATGTTCCGATTTCAAAGATTTCACAAATTTATCAGCAAAACTAATAATAACTCTAAAAATATGAAAGATTTAATAATAACTATTTGGAAGCGAACAATTTCAATATATATGTAAAAAGACGTCATACCCAGAAGAATACAGATATTTTTATATTCTTCTGGTTTCGGAGCATCCGCGAGAAGATAAATATTTCAAGTAATTTCGGTTGCGTGTTGGTAATAAAGGCAAAAAGGTAGACGATCAAGCGCGTTGGCATATATATATACGGTAAGAAAGTAAAATTGGAGAGAGACCCCTGTTTCCCACCGCAATGCAGGCAAGTGCAGCGAGCGCCGGGGCATTTCGGCTCGGGGTCCCAGAGAATGATAGTCCCATCTCTGAGGTCATCTTTTCATGCTAACCAACACGTCGGGCCGCACCAATACGACCATCATGTACCCGTGTGCGGCTCTCGCTCTTTCTCTTTCTTTTCCGGGCCTCTCCTGAACTGTCTTACTCGCGCGTATTATTGTCGGACGAGAGTGCGGGTGGCGAGGTCCGTTCTTGCCTCTTGCCCCGCCACTTTTACGTCGGTTGCCACCACCGCTGCCGCTACGACGACCACCTCCTCCTCGTGGACCTAACACGTTCGAATTAGTCGTCTCGTTAACCAGACTCGTGGCGCACCGAAGAGATCAGCGCATATGTACGCATCGCTTAAACCGACACGTAAACGACAAAAATCTAAACGAGAAAGTGTGTGGAATCCAAAAACCGCGGTTCCTGAAGTCGCGCGAATTGTCAAACGCGCGTATTTTTTATTACACTCTCTTCAGTGTCATCCTTATCCACAGCATAGAAGAATATAAAAACGAAGATATTTTTATACTAAATCGACCGTTACTAAGCAGCAAAAACCGGATATTTCTCAACATCATTAAATGGTAATAGATTATCGTGTCCCGACTACGCCGGTCGACGACCATGGGACAACCTTGAGTGGGTCGATCAGACTGACCGCAGTCGACCTCCGATGAATTTACTTACCTACCTGCTGACATTCCGTCATTCTGAATCCAACGTTCGTCTCGTACTTTCTTGTGCGTATTAAAAGATTTAAAGATCAGTTAAAAAAAAAAAAAGCAATTGTTTACAAAAGAGAGTGAAGTTTCTAAATTTTCCCGTGATTCCCGAGGCAGAAGATATCGTCGGCAGCTTGTTGAATCCACGTAACTTTGTGCACGTTCGCCGCCGTGAGTTCCAACAAAGTTTTCGAATTCCGAAGAAGTTTCCCTGGAATTTGTCGCCGATTCGGATGCGACGCGAAGCACACGTGTTTGCGTGACGCGCGCGCCCGCGAGAAACACGGATCGCGCTCGCTCGCGATCGAAGAGTTGGAACACCTTTTCAGTGCGTTGCGCAAGATTGATCGAACAGGTGGATCCGACGTTAGATCGTGCGCACGGGGCGTACCGCCGTTGATCAGAAAACTACCGGCCTGGACAGTCGTTCGTTTGTCGTTGATCGAAGTGAGAGCGTTTTAAGTCGCATACGTGTACTACGTGAGACGAGAAGAGGACGAGGAGGGAGTTGAGAGGAGGTGCACTTGGCGCAAAAGAGAGAGTCGGAGAAAAAGAGAGGACAACATCGGTTGGGTGACGAGGAACGGGTATCGAGCAGCATCTGCAATAGAGGGACGGTGGTCTTCTGCATCCGTGAGTATGTACATATGTGTGTGTTGGACCGAGCGTATACACGTATATGTGTGCGTGCGTATATACGTATATCTGCTGTCACGCCACGTGCACTCTCTGTAGAAACACGGTGTGTCCAAAGTTCCTGGCGTGCCTCGCAAAAAGCGCGATACTTGTTGCTCGTTACACGTTGTGTTACTTGATGTTATAACAGTGTGTCCTCGACAATAAAATTGTGCGTCACGAAAGACCAGCTGAGAAAAAGAGTTTTGAGTGAATTTACAAAAGCGCGTTATCAGAGAATTTTTGTTTGATACAGCTTGTATCAGTCAAAGATATTTAAAGTTTTCTGTCTATTTTGTGATAACTGATACGTAATCAAACTGAAAATTCTTATGCTACGATGTTTAACATTAGAGAATTATCTTACCGATACTACGAACAACAACACTTTATGACGCGACAGTTATTTGAATGACATGTAAGTTCGCCGTGATCTAATTTCACTTGATTTCACCCCAAATTATTCTAATCTTATTTAGAGATCTCGCGCATTCATTCGAGTCTCTCGCATAAAGAATGCGAAAGAAAAAAAGAGAAAGTTAGATGAAGAATTCTCAAGAGTTCTCACAATGGATTCTATTATGCGCTTATATATAGCGACTTTCAAAAATGTAATAAAGTTTCAAAGAATCGTATGTCATAATTTTGAATCTTATTAGCACAAAATTTATACACATTTAATTATTTATGTGAATTTAAATAGAAAAAGATAGTAACCGCCATTGAATTAATTGCTTCAACAAATTAACACTATGTAACACTATGTAAGGAATTTTCTCTGTGAGTGTTATTCGCCCCGTTTATTTTAGACTTGCGATTCTGTTATTCTTGGATGGCACTCTATCTTTAGTTCTGGCACACGTCTTGTGTGTGCCGTAAGTGTTACGTTATAATCTCGACTTACGAGTATTGGATACATGTGAGATTGAGAGCAAACCTATTACACAATATAAGTATATAGACAGTGCTGTTTTTAGCAAGTCTTTAATAAAAAAAAATCCGGTGTATGATATCGGAGAAATAATATCATTTTAAACACACGACTGCTTACCAGACGCAATTACAATTTTGTTGTTTAGGTAATACGCGCGAATGAGAATTTCCGTAAGAAAATTTGCGTCGAGTTTATAAATTAAACGATAAGTTGCTCATCTTCGCAAAATTTCCATCATGAATAATGGAAAACAGCGATATAAGGACGGAAATCGTTGAAGGCTTTCGGTCAAACCCACTCCAATCGCGAGCATCATTCTCATTCGTTTCTCGTACGTTTCAACATTAGCACTTCCTACAGCACGATGATGGCCTTCTACGAAATGCATTTGCGCGCGCGTTAACTTTTGTCTCAATGTCAATAGCAATGTCAATATATTATAATAATAAGATTTAGAACACAAATTACTGTGTAATCGAACACTCAGAAACCTGATACATATCAATCGTTCGAAGCGACACGCCTCTTGTTTAATATAGATAACGATTATCTACAGAAGATATAATCCGCACGGATGGCCAGACAAAGAATATCAAAGGTTGCTCATATGTGTGTATTTATTTTAGAAATAATACAATCACAGTATAAGAAGAAAAGAAGGAAAAAGGATATTCTCATTTTATGAAAGAGAAAGAAATACATGATTTTCTTGTAAAAAAAAACTTATAATTAAAATCATACCATCTGTTATTTAAAATATGATACGTACTTTAATAACTGCAGCATAAAAAAAGTATCAAAAATATATTAAAAACTTATAAAATACTATCTTTCACTATAAGTTTACAAAAAAAAAAAAAAAATTTACAAACGGCAGTCTGACACGCAAAGTCACAAATTATCTGCTGTAACCGCGCTATCGCTTGCATAGATCGCTAATGCTACTAGTGTAAGTAATGATTTCACGACAGCAGCTGCAATTCTTCTAAGAATCCGTCGCACCTACAGTCAATTTACAGTTTAAGTGATTGTACGTGAACTTTGTTTCTAAGTGATATAATATTTCGTTGTGCAAGAAGCAAGCGCATATTAACGCATTAATCGTTTCTGAGTATCTTTGTAGTCTCGTAATCGAGAGGATAATGGTAATATTAAAGTTTCTTTGTGTGTTACTTAAATAAGATGAACGAGCTATCGAGCAAATAATATCGCCGTGAAGGGGATAAGGGTCTAAGAAATTTATGGATGATTGCGCGCAGAGTTCCGTCCGATAAAAAGAACTTTCGTATCTGAACTTTTATCATGGATAAAATCTGTCAACTATTTTTTTTGTAGTAGTGAAATACAAAAGTAACACGTTGTAAAGGTTCTCAGAGAAAAATAAAAAAAAAACTTGTTAAAAGATTCACAATTAAAATATTGATTTTTCGGAAAATGATTATACAATTACATTTATTTTATAAATATTTCTTTTTTATAAGTTTGAGCAACTTTATCACAGCATTACATTTTCGCCAGCAATTAAGATAACAATTTTTGTTAATATAAAAGTCAGATTAATTGAGTGCTATTTCCAGTGTATATTCCTCCATGATCCGTATCGCGCGGTATTTATCTATGCGGAAATTTTACAGTCCTCCAACGAGCGATTTGTGGCGTAACACCAAATGGGTTTATTGCGGATTTTAATAGCTTCTCCGGTTGATCTAGTGGCGCAACGGACAAGAGAACAGATTTAAAAAAAATGTAACGACGCACCGTTTACGAGCTGCTTAACGGTCATACATTTTTAATATCCACTGAAATCTAGCCATCGAAAAGCGCTCCTCTTTCTTTCCTTGGCAGATCTCGCGGATCTCGCGCACAAGCACATACACTTATTTACGCAAGAATTACTTTAATGTTTACGTTCCATAAAAATCGCGGAAGTGCCTTCAGATTTTTCTCGTGTTAATGGACCGCAAAATCTCGATACCGAAAGAGAAGAGAAATAAATGAGCGGAAGAGAAAGTTACGCGGTGTTCTATTAAAAACAAAATTAACGATAAATAAACCACAAAAATAGTATATTAAAATGTTGCGAGATGTAAAAACAATAAAAAGAAAATTGTTCAAACGTTTTCTACAATAAATAACACCGGCAAAAGCGTGTGTCTTTAGACATGAAATTGCGCCAATAATGCCTCAATAATATTTTAACACTGAAAAGTACAACTTCATATATAAAGACATTACATGTTTCTGTATGCGTACAGTTTGAATTTTTATGTAAAAACAAGAAAAAAAACAAACAAACAAAACTTCAAAACAACTGATACATATGTATCTCATTTCCGAGATATGTAGTCGTCATATTTGTCGTCGAGCAGGTCCCTTAGGTGACTAAGAAAATGAGCAACAGTGAAAGAGAAAAGGGCAAGAATTTATGTCGTAATTTGTGTATATGACTTGAATAACTACCTGCATAATATAACGTGACTGGCTGGAGAGCGGCGGCTGGTAAGCAGACGACGCCCCTCACGATGAAGCTTTAATTAAAATTACGTACGTTTGCCTCTCGTAACGTGCACACGTTACTCTCTCGCCTTCTCATATCTCGCTTTTATTTAATATTTTTATGAGCTTTTCATTATAGTGCACGCGTATACGCGTGCATATACACATATGTTTCGAGCATGCTTGTACGCTCGTCTCCTACGCAAACATATGCGTATTCTCGGAGGTGCAAAAGATATCTTTGAAAGAACGTATCTGCGACGACCGCTTAAATTGGTACTTTTTCTTCATCCTTACACTTCGCTGACGAATCCTCATTTGCGAAATTTGTATGAAGGAATTTCTATCGCGTGGTCGCGCGAGTCCGTCGCGAACAACGAGTCATCCTTGAAGAGGTTGCTACGTAAAACCGTAACAAGCATATCTTTTCCGTGGAATGTATGGGGCCGTGATAAATGAGCGAAGGACCATAGAAAGAAACGAGAAAAGGGAGAGATTGGGAAATTACTCGTACCTGTGTGATGCGAAGGAATGCGCGGTGTCTGAATGCTTGAGGGGAAATTACGAGAAGAGCCACGAGAGATCGCACTGTGAATATCTTTCTGTCGTGAGAAGAGAAAGTACAGCACCTCTGTGAAGTATCTGCAAATATTTTTCAAGAAATGTCAAACATTCTTTCTAACGTATATATATACGCACAAAACTTACACGCGAGGACGAACGTGAAACTTTGCGCAAGTTCTGGTCTTTTTTCGACGATTGGAATTATTTAATTGACTTGTTTTGTAAATAAAAAAAGTTACATATATCTGTTTACGCAAACGCATTTAAAATCATAAATCTTGTTGAGCGAAAGACGGCTATGTCGACATAATTGCTTAACGATCGTGGTGTCACAAGACTGTCTTGATTGTCTTTCGGAAGCTAATTTCCGTCGAGACATCGAACAATATATGACGAATCTGACAATGAATATTCAACGTATCTATAAACCCACCGGTTTGTACTGCATATGCATTATAAGATAGATCGTAGGAGTTGATATATCTGCACTTGAAAGCTGTCGAAATCCCAGACAAACCACTAGTCGACTAGTAATTCGATTCGTGAGTTTCATAGAAATCTTACAATTCTCGCAGCAATAAAGTGCAGTGTGTGTTTGAATAAGAATTAACGTTGTTTATTTCAGTATGACATTTTATTTTACACAAATTTCTAAAAGATTCTCTAAAGAGTGTGCTAGTCTATTATTTTCTCTCTTATGTACGTCCCGTAATGATATTATTATGTAAAAACAATTCCCCCCGAATAAATAATTTGATATTTCGTAGTTTAAAGTATTACGTACGAATGCATACATATGTAAAACGAATGATATCAGAACGTGAGATAAGAGAAAGCGATTGCGTGAGATAATAATCGGCGTGCCGATAGGTCTGTTAAAGGGCTCCGTCACGGCTGAACGGCCGCGTACTTTGCGCCGCTTGCGGAACGTCTACGGTCAGACTGCATGCGGGATGGGAACCGGCGGTGACGGCGGGGGCGGAGATCGTCTCGAAGACGGCGAGGTCGCTTTTCGAATTGCCGGCGATCGGGATCGCGACAGGGACGAGAAGTCTCTCAGCATAATGAGTCCCTTCGACGAGCAAGAGGAATGGGCGAAGATCTCGGAAATCATGGCGTCATTCGGCACTGGTCTTGTGCAAGAGTCGGTATTCGTCAGCGAGCTCGAGAAAGAATTTCAAACGAGGCTAGGTAATCTTATCGCCGCTGCGCGCAATGTTTTCTGTTCCGCGCCGATGACGCGCATTTGATCTCAGATTTCTCGATTTATTTCGATCTTGGATTAATAACGTTGATTCATGGTGACGCGTAAAAACAAATATTTTTAAATTTTAGAAAAATATGAAAAAGATATTTCAAATAACTTTATATATACTGTGTTTCAATTCGTCGTATATAAAGAAAGACAATCGTCTTGTGTATCTTTTATCTCAGGTTTGAGTTCAGATACTAGCACCAGTCCCATTGTTTCGACTAGTGTGGGTCAGTGGTTGTCCAGCTTGGGTCTGGCAGATTACGAGTCCCTCTTTACTAACTACGGTTTTGACGATCTCGAGTTTATAGTGAGTAGTACACAGTGTATGCGCGATTCACGCATCGCAATTGCGATCTGAGAGAAAATCACGTGGAAAATCGTTTAATTGCGCGATTGCAGAACGGAGTGTTGGACGAGAGAGATTTGCGCGACATGGGTATCAATAGCGAGCAGGAAAAGACTGCGATCATGGATGCAGTCGGGTTATTGAACAAGCGAGTGGAAAAACGTAGCGCGGGTCACGGCCAATCGGTGGAGGAGTGGCTGAAGAGCATTCGCCTGGAAAATTATGCGGAGACGTTCAGGAAGCATCTGTACACCGACATGGATCGGGTCAGACGAGTCTGGGAGGTCGAGCTGGCAGCAGTTTTGGAAATCCAGAAGCCAGCGCATCGCAAACGCATCCTCGCTTCCGTGAGTGGCTCGAATAGCGCGCGCGCGCCAACTCGCAACGGCACAGGACCAAACCTGGAAGACTTGAATAAGGACCTTCACACTCTGGTAAGTAGCGGAGATTATTCTTTTTAATGATGTTGTGAAAAGTTACTTCGCTGCAGCAGTGAACAACTTTCGAAATGTTTTACTTCTTTTGTAGCTTTTACTAGAAATATCAATGTAAACTACAAATATATAAAAAGTTTGATATATTTATTGTACAACATGGGGCGATAAAATACATGCGAGGTGAAACAATATTTTTTATCGTCGGTAAATTACGTAGCTCGAAATTTGGTCTTTCGCGAATCGGAACATGAATGGATCAGTGAATGAGAATAATGCGTTCAACGAGGGTGCCTGACAAGGACGTACACTTTCTCGGCAAGGGTAGCAGAATGCGTCGGCAGACAAGGGCGAACGATGATGTGGCAAGCTCGATCGCGCCCGACGTGTTTTGCCCGATTGCGTCATAATCTAAATATCGTGGCTAATTGGAGACTCGGTATTGTGATATGCGCGTACGTATGTTTTTTCTCTTTCTTTCGACGGTGATTGTTCAAGCGCCACTCGATGCTCTTTATTTGAGTGCCTTCACCGTGTTAGGCGTCGATAAGTACATTTCTCGCTGTTCGCTCGCGTCTACCTCGCTCGTGTCCTCTTAATTAGCTCATTAAATCCCGTAAACGTCTCCGGCGACCGGATTCATTCGGCTCGCATCATCCTCGCGCTCGATAATCCCGACAAATTGGTCTCTTCTGCCTTTTCAGTCGGTCTCTTCCTCCCCTGATTTTTCACAGCTATCGAACTCGACGAACCGTAACTCAACTCCGACACTCTCGCTAGTAACACCCGCGGATTTTCGTTGTAGCCCCTACGCTCTTCAACGTTCGAATTTTATGCGTTCTCTGTCTCTCATATGCTCTTGTGCTCTTTATATGTGACTTTCTTCGTTTGAGTGAGTCTTTTGCAATTAGTTACAATGGCAATATTCGAAATTATAAGCAAAAATACAGAGAGCGCGATTCGCGGGTTGTAATCCAAATTCGAGTGTCGCGCCTGTGTCCATCTTGAATTCGATTTGTTTGCAATATCTGAAATATAACGTGACTGTTGACGTTATATGCCGTGCAGCGGTTTAGTCCACAAAAGGTTTCTTTTTGGTGTAGCATGAACACACGTTTACAACGCAATGCGTTTACGAGAATAATTGCACGTCGCACAAAGTAAACTCGGTACAAATTCGACTTGGTAATATGCCGTATAAAAGTTTGGATGAGGCAATATTTTTCTTTTTTTTTTGTTTTTTTTTTTTTTTTTTTTTTTTTTTTTTTTATCCCAGCAGTTCGTTAAAGCCGGTTGGACCGACAGATTCTTGTCACGATAAAGCTATAAAAAAATATCTGCCAGAGAAATTGGAACCTCGGGGTAGAGAGATATGGCAGCCTCTGTTCGAAATTGCACGGAAATTGGAATTTATCTGTAAGAGAGAGTATAAAAAAACATTTCTGTTTTAGTAGACAATTTGTTCGCAATTCTTTTGCTATTGTACAAGAGATAGAGGAGGAATATATATATATATATATATTTGGACACAAATCTTTAGATAATATATATATTTTTTTTTCACATAATAACAAAAAAAATTTCGAGATGATTATATTCACACGCTTTAAAAACATCACGATTAATTATTAATTTGTATTGCTATTAGTAATATTTCGTACTATTATTTATATTTCGAGCACACTTCTGCGTAATAAATAATCCAAGTTGCTCATAAATTCAGATTGTAAAATAAATAATTTGTTGATATAAAAGGGCAACTCTTAAATATGATTGTACCGTTATTTTCTCTCATAGAAAACAAATATACAGCAATTGAAGGTGGAAATACAGGAGAAATTGCCGGAAACAACGGCGGACAATAACAGTGGCACGTCGATAACCGGGGGGACAAATTCAGTACCTACAGGTACATTAAGACACCGCAAAAACCGGCCGGCTCCTCAGCCTCCCCAGCGACCTAGTTCGCATAACGGGGCGATCTCGGCACCGGAACAGCTTGAAATCAGAGCTCCGTCTGAGCTGCTCTTCGGGGTGCCGTCTACTCTCAAGACGCAATGGAGGCACCAGCCAAAGGCTCTAGTCACTGGCTGCGTCACTTACGTCGCCAATGTAAGTGTTTTCATTTTGTTTTTTTTTATTACTCTATATCTTTCTGCATGTTATATTTCTGTTGATCGAACAGAATGTTGATGGTTTATTTTATTATTTCTGTGTGACAAACAAATTACGCCACTCGTTAAATTACTTAAACTTCGACTCTGCGATTATTTTATAATTAATTGTTTTTTGTAAGATACAGTGTATCTTATCAATTTGTTAATATTTTTCTCAGAATTTTTTAATATAAAAGATTACATTTAAAATTATTTAATCAAATGGTAGAAACAATAAAAATAGCAGTTATATTTTTTTGTCTGCTCTACTAACATGCAATATATGTATAAAAATTCTGCTCTAAAAAATTCTAAAGTTTTGCTATTGGTTCTCAGAGAAAAAAGCTCTTTTTGTTTCTAAATAATGTAGTATCTGGGCTCCACTGTCGTCAAGGAATTACGCGGCACCGAGTCGACGAAAAAGTCGATACAGAAACTGAAGAAACCCTTTCAAGAACCTAGTCCCTATAAGAAACCTCCGCCCGACATTACACTGGCAATTTCTTATCGTGGCGTTCGCTTCCTCAACACGTTAACCAATGTAAGCTTCTTTGTTTTAAACGACAATAATGCACGCGTAAGACGAAAACACATGTGGAAATATATTTTTATAACAATTACTTGACGATAGGAGCCAATTTGCGAACACGAGATACGTAACATCCATTGCGCCTGCCAGGATGCCGATGATCTTACTCATTTCGCGTACATTACGAAGGATCACGCTAGTCGCCAGCACTACTGTCACGTATTTTGCGTGCCAACGATGGTAAATATATTTCACAAAGTTGACGGAGAGATTATTCGAGTCTTTTATATCATAATATATACTTGTTACGGCTTAATTTTTTATGCTGAGACGTACGAAGCGCCGTCATTCGCTTACAGGATCAAGCGACAGAGATCATCTTGACTCTGGGTCAGGCCTTCGAAGTAGCTTATCAGATGGCATTGAAGGACAAGCTCGGTAACCATGCAGTCCGATCTCAATCCGCCAATCAGCTAACAACGCTCGCCGGGTCGTCCAAGTCGACAACACCTTCAAAAATGTCCGTGTCTCCCGATTCCGTGCCCGATTCCAACAACCGAGACACAGATCACACCTCAACTTTCAATTCCACATCGAATCCCAAGATGAAATCGCGATCGAAATCTATACCCAATCCGAATCTCCATACCCTTAATACGAATCCGGTGCAGGATAGTAACTCCAACTCCAGTTCTAGCTCGACGATCGCCGCCAACTGCAATCTTAGCGCGAATTCCACATCGAGTCCTACCACAAATTCGATCACCGGCTCTAATTCGAACAGCACCACTAATCAGAGCACTAAACCCTTAGCCACCCATGGCCGCTCTCATTCCGTCAACGACATCAAGGTAAACGGTAATCAATTGAAGTTAGCACCGGCACCGGTGGACGACATCAGTATCGGGGTGAAGGACATGAAGCCGGGTTCGAGGGCTCCGATTGCACTGTCCGAGGAGATGTAATCTGCAGTCCGTATCTCGCGTTGAAATACATAAAATCGCGATGCATAATCGCGTGGCGTTCGATTGATCACGAATTCGTTGTTTTCGTGTAAAAATGACGAATATCTTTTGACTTTGGTGTTTCCATTCAAGATGGAAAACGAATATCGCAGAAGGGTACTCCGTCGCATAGCAATCGCTTGACTATTTAAAAATATCTGCTCGATGACGAATTACAATAGAAACATAAGACCGCAATATTTTATTCGTTGTTACTTGCAAGATTTGCGTAAGAGTTTAACGAATCATATGTGCAGATATGCGCATTTTGCGATCTTGAAATCAATACTAATTGCAAAAAGACTATACTTTTTCGATCGATTATGATCGAGATTTACACTGTAACAAAAAGTGTCTATACATAAATCTATATGGAAAATCCATAAATGTACACAAAGAATATGACACATGATTGATAACAAAAATGTACGAAATTTTCAATTTGCACATAAGATTGCGTGTAAATTTACATGATTTTGTACATTTCTGATATTAACAGAGGATAATATTTGGATATTTTTTACAGTGTGCAGAAGAATTAGTAACTAATTATGATTCCCGGACGCGAAAAAAAAAGAAAACAAATATCTTTGAAGTTATTTTATCCAGATTTGTAGTCACTGCTCAAGTGACAAATGTACGCATTATATATACAATATAATGCGATATAATTATATATGCGATATAATATGTGTGCATTATATTATACACACAATATAATGCGTACATATGTACGTACACTTACCGCCGAAAACAGATATTTATTTATATTATAAGGTTTTTCTTAATCTAACAAGGCCTCGAGGATGACAAAGGTAAGTAGCATAAAAAAAAAAAATGCTTTGCTATTCTGCATAATTTCCGGCTAATATTCGACTGATTGTGAATTTTCGTGGCTGATTCGCGTTTATACTGTGATTTTGAAATCATACGATATTGGCTAAGGTAATTTTATCGAGGTAATCAATTCACCACAGCTCATACTTCCGGCGGGCGATAGAACACGTTAGGTCTTTCTTATGACACGTCGTTCGAGTAACCAGTATTATTATTACGACATTATTAATGACGAGTAAGCATAAATATTTGGATATATACGCACAATACGAGGCGCGCGATTGTCATAATAACATTGAACGCGCAATTCTCACAATGTGCAGCTTTAATCTGTCGCAAGATTAGATTCGGCGGTTTGTGTTCGAGCTTTGTCCGAAACACGCTGACATGTATTTTAACGGACCACGGGAAAGAAAAAGATACGATGCGCTAAGACGGCGCGTAGATATGCTCAATATTGATTCCTCGTAAACGTTAACGGCGACCAACGAATCCGTTCCGTAGTTTTTCTCCCTTGTACTGCTTTCGTGATTTTTCTCATTCCTCAAATCCCAAGTTCCGATTTATCGAGTTACCACCGATTTTTTCGACATTTTATCCTCCACTGAGAAGACTGAGAGTCTTTATATCTCGGTTTGTATTTCGCGTTTATAGTGTAATGTACAATAACAATATACGCAAAACAATATTGATCGGATAAAGAGAGAATTTTAATATATTTATCCACAAGCGAACCACACGGATATCGAATATCAGATATCGAAACTCTATTTGTTACGCGCAAGTGAGAACCTTTTTGTGAGAACTTAAAGGAACAAAAGATAAGAAAAGATGTGACATAGTGTGCGAAAGCAAAATATAACGTGTCGCAATTGAACGCGACTTATAATATATCGATCATACATCATCTGTAGTTCACGTAAAAGCGCAATTAATGTTTCTTCTTCATCTTTGATATAACTAGAGTACGATCGAGACAAAAAAATAAAAAAAAATAAAAAAAAATTAGTTGTCGTGACTAGATAAGAAGAAGACTGTCGGTTTACGTGAGTCCAACATACGCGTTACACTAACATTGTGCATACCATTGAACATTTTTGCAACCATTGTTCCATTTTTACGACGTGCGGGCCTAAGAAGCTGGATAGATGTCGTCACGATACTATCCGCATTTGTAACAATTTATCTATTTCGTGCAATCGATGACACATAACGAAAGGAAGAAAACAGCGAAACGAAAATTTACATAGACTTAAACACGTCCTTCCCTTCGCGCGTACATTTATCTCGTCGACAAGAAAGAAAGCAACCAAAGAAGTATGATTTATGACATGAATATGCATGTGCACTTACATCAATGCATATGCACAACATAAAGCAATACGAAGACAGAAAACGATCGGAACTTCTAAGGATGATCATGAGCCGTCGGAGAGGGGAAGAAAAACAACATACTGCCAAAACGATACACCACTATCACCTCGGTAGCTATATACATATACACACTTTGTATTTATCACATTTACAACACATAGTTCACATTATATATACCTATATTATATAAAAATATCTACAGGACATCGACAGCGAAATTTTCTTTTTCGCTAAACGTAACTGAATATTCTGTGTATTTTTAACATTCATGTAGCAGCTATGTTTAGTGAGTAGTGTCGATAAAAAGCATATTCTATATCGCGATATGTCGAAGCGTGTTATTTAACGATAGACTGTGTATATGAGGAGTAAT
Organism: Pseudomyrmex pallidus; assembly: GCA_014825455.1. NCBI lineage: Eukaryota > Metazoa > Arthropoda > Insecta > Hymenoptera > Formicidae > Pseudomyrmex > Pseudomyrmex pallidus. The sequence goes on from QVNV01019969.1 coordinate 14,450, forward strand.
ATAGTTCTTTTGTCAATGAGATAATCGCGCGATAGTTTTCCCGCGGCAGCGAACAAATTCAATCAATTTGACTCGTCTGCGAATTCGTGCAATTGCAATTTCGCGCAATTCAGAATAGTGCCAACGCGCGAGCCTGTCGCGCATCTTCTCGAATCGATCTTGCTGTTTGTCCTTCGGAAAAATTCTCTTTGTGAAAGGAAAAAGTCAATATAACGGTATACTTCCTCTCTTTTTTTCTCAACTGTTACTATAATATTTATACATACAGAAGCAAACGCACACACGGAAAAAAAAGTCTTGCTATGATGTGGTCAGCAAGGAAAATGGTTGAGTCTACGAAATTGTTTGTTTCATTAACAAAATGTTTTGTTGGCAAAACAAAAATCTCAATAACCTT
>QVNV01019973.1:0-13929 GCA_014825455.1 Pseudomyrmex pallidus
AATTCTGCAAAACATCCTGCAACCGGCTCTTATGACCGTATCAATATATTCATTAGTTTTAAACTCATGAGCCCAAGAACACGTTTCTTCCTTAATTGTTACAACAAGATGAATTTGTCATTGCGATCCATATTTTGTTTGCTATCGTTGTTTTGTTCTTGTTGCTTGCAGAGGTCGCAGACGAAGATCTCCCTCGGACGACATCGCTCAAGAAAACAAATTGCAAACCGTTTTGGGCTTGCTGCGCGTAGCCCGTGACGCGGAGTCAATTCCGGAGCATTCCGAACAAATTCGTTCCTTGCCCTGGGTAAGTCAGATGTGACGCGCGTATGTAATACGCGGTAAATATAATAATACACGTCGCAATAAATATAATATATACATTACGCGAATGAGCACGTTTATTTATAAATAAGCACGTGGTGCGCGTAATAATCGCGCGCGTGCTTCCACATAGTGTTATTGTTTTATATATGATAGTATATATAAATATATAATATATATGTTGTTCAACGCGCCATTACGTAAAAGCGATTACACGCGCTTTAATATTCTTACACGCGCGCGCGTCGCTCTCTCTCTCGACCGATCGTCATTTATTATGCGTCATCGCACCGCTCTCGCGATAATTTCGCGACAATGAAAGATCGGCGGGGCGCATGGCGTGAAACCTAACGAGAACCTAACTAATTAGTTCGACTTTCCAACCGCGGCGGAAGACCACGGCGACGCGAGATAAGCGACGACGACGCGCGCATTTCCGCATTTTTGTTTCTATATTTCACGCGACTTTGTCTCTCTCTCTCTCTACTTTCGTTATTTCTTTTCCCGTTTTCAATCGATCAAAGCGAGAAGCGTGTATAATAGGAAGATCTGCAACTCGAGAATTTTAATCGTCCGCTGTAACTCGCGCGAATTGTCGGATTCGTTGCAAATCTCCGACCGTCTCTCTTTCTCTCATAGATTGAAACTAATTCCATTTTCCGCCATTCTAATTGCAGAAAGAAGACACGCGGGAGGAACAGTGGGAGTATTATCAGTTGATTTAATTCGGAAGCACACTCTGGAAACGAGGCGACAGTTAGGGGAAAGGAGGAAGAGAAAAAGATAAATTGCGGAAGAGAGAGTGAGAGAGAGAATGTGTGTGCGAGGAGAGAAAGAAGCGACGGAGCGAGTAAAGAGGAAGTAGAATATTTAAGAAAAAGATACACCTATTACACACACACACACAGACACAGAAATATTTAATTGATCTCTCATCTCCGTGATCCGTCGACAAAACGCATTATTACGGACCAGCACTCCGTCCGAGCGCTTCATAAAAGTTCTTCATATATACATATATATGTTTAAACTTTTACGCTTACGTATAAACAATTAAAATTCTCGGAGACAAGATGATACGGGACGAGAATATAAGAACGTTACACGTGCGACGTTGAAAAAAAAAAAAACGATGCAACAACGGAAAATATATGTATGCCGGAGGTGTTGAGAGCAAATTAACGCGCGCTAAGTATACGGTTAATATTCTCGGGAAAAAGAAAAACAAAATGGCGCGTTCAAACTTTCTTGTTTAAGTATTCGAGGCTTAGCGCGAGAACAGTATTTTACATGTTAAATGTTGTTTCAGTATTTGCGACACTTTTTTTTTTTTTGCGTCTCGCAAAACGCACTCTCGAGATGTCTCAAATGCTGTTTCGTTTGTTTTTTTTTTTTTTAAGTAGCAACTCGATCGCGACGGTCGGCGACGCTGCACTACATACGAGATACTTAGATAATTTCGTAAGAAAGCGCGAAATCATTCTGACTGGAGTCGTTTTCCCGATCACGCGCCGGTTTCTTCCGAGAAAACATATGCAATCTCAATTACTCACCAATCATTCAACCTTGAAAGAAAGCCGTTTGCGCTTTAGATTTTTTTTTTAATGTGAAATCTTACGAAACGAATCTCAAGTGCATCGTATATAAAAATTCTGTTTTTGTTTTCAATTAACGCAGAGCCAAAATGAAAATCCATTACCGCAATTAGTTCGAGTGTTTGCGAGACACGAATCGGTTTTATAATATGTTGCGTTACATATCTTCTTGCGAGTGTAATAACGACCGATCAAGATCGATCGTGAGATCTTGAACTCTTTGCATCGTCGTATGAACGCGCGCACGTTTTGCATTCCATCTTGCGGCCATGTATTACGATTACGATTTTTATTTATTTTTTCTTTTTTTCATTGCAACATTTGTAGTTATATAAAGATGAGAATTTACGTCATACCAAAGAAAGAAAGTGTTACTTTGATCGATCGATAGGATATTTTTCGCTAGCGTGTGACCATAGCCGCGAGTGTGTTGTTGAGCGATTGAAATAACGAACGGCAAGTTGAAGTTTGACACGAGAGATTATTATTATTACATAATTGCAGACGGGAAAACTATCGGTTTCTAGACGAATTTTATTTATTCGATTAGTTTATAAACGATTCTTCTTGGAAATTAACATTTATGTTTTAAGTAATATTCGTTTTTTTTGCGCGTATCTCTCTCTCTCTTGCGAGTCTGCGTTCGTTTTAGTTACTACGTGTTTGTAAGATATTTATATATTTATTTATTTATTTATTTGCCTTATTTATTTATTTATTTATTGAATACCGTGACGACGTTTCTTGTAGAATGTGTATACACAAGCGAGTTATTAATTACGTTTCGCCAATCATCAAGCGCAAACGTCTGCGGGCGCATTTAATTCTTTTTCATCCACACTTATCCAGATCAGACATATGTCGTCGGATTACTTTGAAGAAAACCATGTATACGCGTATTGTATAAATGCAATAAAAATAAATACAATGGGTTATTCACGCAACAATTTTATTGCGTTCTTGTGTCTCCTCTGTCACCTTGTTCTCCCCCGGTGGAATGCTCCACCGCGTTTTCGTTGTTCTCGAAAGACGGCGAACGAAGACAACAGCAAGTCTTCAAAATCAAAATTTATGGAAGATATTGGATTACAGTTCCCTCTACAAAGGCACAATGGAATTATACCCTTCTCTGTCGGTAAATACAGAATTCTTCCGACATAATTAAATATATCGGTGTTACATGTGCGACTTTTGTTCTTTCGCGCGATTCGCGCCCTCGCTAATTTACATGACGATTTGCGAAACACGTCGCGGACAATCGCTATTCGCAGTTTTGATCTCGGATCGATTCGCTCGCAAGAATCGTTTTTTTTTTTACCAAGACATAGACCGACAATCTGATTTTGCGCCCAATCTCCATTAGCCACGATTGCAATTGTGACAATTGTTTCGTTTAACAACCGGGTTGTGCGAAGGCACGATATGATGTTTTTCAAATTGGCACGTAATTGGCACACGTGTTGTTTCACGTCTTGTTGAAAATATCCCGAATCGCGAATTGTTCCCGACGATGCTCAATACCGCCGTCGGACCAATGATACTCCCATACTACTTACGTTATAGAAAGCAGACGAGAATACGCATGTGATTGACGTTTATTAAAAAAAAACACATACACGCACCGTTTTGACATTGATTTTACATTCACGTTGAATCAATGTCGTTTCGGAAAAAGAAATTTTACGGAGAGGGGGGGAAGAAACAAGAAACATAAGCTGCAATTAAGTCTTTTCCAGTCATTCAACTCCGAGCTTATCGTTCAGTTCAATTTCGGTTGTTGTTCAACGACGTTTTAATGTGTCATGAGAAACGTGACGAAAACACATTTCGCAATTGAAATTTGCAATGAATGAAAAATGTATGTATGTATGTAAACCACCGAATTAACTCATGTGATCTGTTTGGCAACGTTTGACCGAAACCGCGTTGCCGAATACTTTTTTTTATCAGGTAGATATGAAATAACGACCGATGATTTGCGTGGGCGAATGTCGCAACAGGTCGAATCATGCGTTTTTATTTTTATTTTTTTTTTATCGGATATGTGTGTTACGACATTTCGCACATACGTGTCGATCTTATACGCGCTTCTCTTCTTTTTCCTTTAATTTTTTTCGACGAAATTCCACAATCAATGTCATCTCACTTACTTGAACAAGACGACGGACTTATGAAATTCGCATTGATTAATTCGTATCAACTCGCGAGAGAGATTTGATTTAACTCGCGGAGTTTAAATTTTTATCATCGCCGCGTAGGAATGACGACGTTCCCGATTTTCGTGCAAAAAATTATTGCGAGTCTCCGAGAAAGAAATTTTATTTGCTTCTTAACGCGCGTTTTCAAATTTGAGAGAAATAGTAAAAAAAAAAAAAAAAACGCGTGCGCGCTTTGTCTCGCGATTCTCGGTTTTTTACTTGCGGATCAGAAAATGTGCGTCACACACGTTACATGTATTATATTTCGTCATGCCTATCACGGTCAAGCTTTTCAACGCCACGCGATGAAGTCTAACGATTAAAATGAAAGATCCATCACTTGCCGGAAGTAAGAAATAAAAAAAAATGAAAAAAAAATGAAAAAAAAAAAATGATAAGCCGTAAGCGTATATACATAAACGTTTCGTAGCAGCAATGTGATTTCGTAATGACGTACAGGCGAATATCGCGTGAGGATTGTCTACTGTTGTAATATGTATATATATGTACACACTGTACGCCGAAAACTCTAATAATCGGGGAAAAGAAATGAAAAAATCAGAAAAAAATCAAAATCTCTCGCAGATGTAATTTTTTTCTTTACATGTTAAAAATGCATCGCGAATTTGTATGATGCAATACGCCAATTAAACATATTGTTTTATCGGATCGAGCGCATAAATTTGTATGTACGTTATATCTGCGCAATCAAAGCATTTTATATTAAAAAAAAGGTCAGAGGTTCAGTGCTTGCGAAAGTGTCGAACTTAAGTATTCAGTTTTTTCCTACCAACAAATATTCGCAATTTATTAACGATCAAATTAAACTGAAAAAAAAGAGTATTTTCTCTTTTTTCTCACAAAAAAAGATAAAATAAAATTCTATCCTTTTCCTTTTTGTTTTATTAAAAAAAAAAAAAAATCACATTTGCGCGCGAGACGACACGCAGAAGATACGTGGTCGGATTCGAGTAGGAAAGTCCGGACTTTCGCGTTAAACCCGGAATTTTCGAGCCAGACAGAAAAATTTTATCGTTCGCAGAAACTAGAAATGTTTCGCAATAAATATGTTACTCAAGAACTATATGATTGATAAAAAAAAAAGACAGAGAGAGAGAGAGAAATAAAGAGCACAGTGAAACGTGAACAGTGCGTGAAATATGTAACTTGTTCAACTTTCCTTTCGGATTACTTCGATTCGAAGAAACGCGGATATGTCAGTAAGGAAATCTGTAAATTTTATCGAGAGATCGAGTGGAAATTCTTCACGCGACACTGACTTAGTTTTGTCTAAAAATAATTCAATTCGACGCAACGCTCTTTTTTATAGAAAGAAAATAAAATACATAATTTTTTCGGGGAGCAAGATCTAAAACAACTCGTTCGGTTTCAAATGAAATTGTAAATCGCAATCGCTCGCGTATAGAGCGATATGATAACATTAGTTGGGAGAGGAATCTCCGAGAGAGTAGGGTCGAAATTGTGCAAATGTGCACTGTGCGTGTTGCACACAGGATGTTTATATAGACATCACACCGAGTGAGTGAGGCATCGGAAAGACGTCGGGATGGTCAAAAGCCGCTTGGCTATACTTGATATTACCATCATACCGTGTGGTGGGGAGGATAAGGATATATACCCTACATATATACGCGATCGCTACTTCGACTTAATAGTTTACATACAACGTACGTTGTAACGAAGCGAGCGAAGAAATCTTCGAAATTCCGTGGTACTCGCGTCGCGTTGTTGGCAGCGACCGACACTCCGTTTCCACGAGAAGAGAGAGAACTTTTCGGCGATCTTTCTCGCGCGTTTTTCATCGGCCAACAGAAATTTCACCCGCGTGTTGGAAAAAAAAAATGAGGCAATTGTTCACGGCGGTCCTCGTCTGCGGCTGCGTCCTGATGTTCTCCAACTTCGCTCACGGACGTCCTGCGAACGACAAACTAGGGTAATTCAGATCACAGATTTTTCGTTCTTCTCGCAAATTTTGTCGTCAATTGTTCAAACACAATTTCTCTGTTTTTTATTCTCGAGACACTTTCTGTTCTCGATGTATTCCCGCGTGTTATTTTTTTGGCGCGCAATTCTTGTTGGCGTCTCCGTTTATCTCTTCAATACGCGCACGGTTTAGAAAATTGCAACAAGTGATATATTGGAGAATTAATTACGTCGCGTCGTTAATGAGCAGAACGATAACGACAAAATCCTTGTGAGAAGATTCAAGTGCGTTGCTTGCTACGCAACAAAACAAACCATAGAGATGATGCGCATATCGCATATACGCACGTCTACATACTTCTCTCTTTCTCTCTCTCTTGAGAAAGAAAGAGCGAAAAAGAAACACCCAAGAGTTTTCGATTTATTTAAAACCGTTATCTCTCACGATATCTGATTTTTGTAATAGGTCGGACTATAGCATGTTGGCGGCACGTGCCCCAAAGCCGGAAGATTTCTTGGACTATGAGCAAAGAGCGTTTTCAACGCTTCCGCATGGGAATTCGCTGATTCCGCCTAAAATGTAAGTCGAATCTTCGCGTTTTCTCTTTTCCTTTTTTTTAACGAAAGCAAAAATATAACAACTACGCCGAAATGCGAACGGTAGAGTCGCAAACGTAATTAAATTACACGTCATTTCCGCAGACGTCAGAGACGACAGTCGGATCAGAGACGCGCGGAACTGGAAACGCTGATGACGTTGTCGAGAACGGTCAAAAACGGAGCCAAACGAACCAACCGACACTTGGACGTAACGATGATGTAAGTTTCAACGAAGACAACGCGTTACTTTCGTAACGCCAGATACAATTCCCACGTCTTTGTGGGATGCTTTAATTTAAAAAAAAACGCCTACAAAAATACAATAAAAAAAAATATATACGACGTTTACAGCGGACGACGAAGACGCGCCACGGTGAACGAGATTGCGATTGAACCGGCGGCGTCCGTTCGTCGAATCGACGAGCCGACGAAACACGACGACGACGGTGACCCCACGTATTCATTGATCAGGTGAGCGTTCGGCGTTGCCCCGCGCGAAATTCTCTCTCTCTCTTTCTTTCTCTCTCTCGCGCGCAATAGTAGTAGTACACGGTGTAGTAGTAGAGTAGTAAAACGTAAAAAAGAAAAGCGCGTTGAAGGACGCGCGCGACACATCGTCTTCTTCTGAAACAGCGCGCATTGCGTTTTCTTTCGCATGCGTAAGAGATACCCGCGCTTTGATAAGCGCGTAGGTCATAAATTGCGTAGGTCATAAATTTGTTAATGTTAAAGATCGAATATATATACTTACTCGCTGAAAATTCTGTGTGACGCAAGAGAACGAGTATATATCAGCATCGTTGATAAGACCTTGAGATACAGTCTTACACATATACGTCCGGAATATATGATTCTTCGCGATCACGTTCTCTCTCTCTCTCTCTCTCTCGATTCTTATCTCGTTTTGCGCGCGCGACACGTTTCGCAATTATTTCGCGATTTGCATCAAAAGAAGCGATCGATCTGTCGTCGCTGCGCGACGATTACGTTGGGAGACGATGCGTAAACGAGAGAAACAACATTCGGATTGTTGCACAAGAATTTCGCGTGCGTCGCACACACGCGTTTACTCCGATTTCCGACGTGACGCCGCGGCGTGTTCTTATCGTTTCTCTCTTTCTCGAACGTACGCGCTGATGTAAACCGACGTATATATATACATACTTTTCGAACGCTACTACTCTCATTGATATGCGCACTTTGTGATTCACTTGTGTAACAACGATTAATTAAATTCGTTGCAGCTGAATGAAGCCTTGACGACGTTCAGCGAACAAAGGTTTGGACATTTTTTTTTTACGTTTCACAACGAGGGATGAGCCTGAATGACACGAAGGAAGAAGAAACATTCTTTCGATACACGCGTGGTCTCGGAAACAATTGCGTTCAGGACTCACGAAAAAAATAACATCAAAATGTCATGTACAGAGAAGAAGAGGACGGCGCAATTCGCGGGAGGGAAACATCCGTGGAATCATTTTTTTATAGTCTCTGTGGATCTTTGATGTACATATATATATTCGACCGACAGATTTATTTATGTATTTATTTATTTATATATATATGTGTGTGTGCTTGTAACAGACAAAGAGATTTGATTGTTTCTAATAAAAGTACATTACAAATCGTCAACGAGAAAGGGAAAAGACAAACAAACACAACTTTCGCAAGCTCTGTTTTCAACTCACGTTTAAATTGCGCCTTCACGCTCTTGGTTCATTGGCCTCAGCGCGTCGACGTATCTTCCACCGACGACGCTTCTTTCCCTCGTACTTGCGGAACAAGAGCCGCTCGCGCGCGTCCTCCGCACGTTTCTCGCTTCGCATCTCGTTGCGTCTTGCGTGTAATTTTCTCCTCCCTTCGAGAAACCAAGTCGCAGTAATCCCTTTGGCAGTAGAAGTTCCGCGCTCAAGTACTGCGCGTTTGAGAGCGGCCATTGTTGAAAATTTAAAAACCGCGACCCAACGTCACGCGACACGCGAATCGATTCTCGAGAGCGAACGATAACGACATATCGTGTTATATCGTTTTCTTGCAATTATCGATCGATCACGGATGGAGAACAGCGAGACGAGAGGTGAGGCTGGACGAAACGAAGCGAGACGCACAGAGCGGCGAGACGATTGTCGGGAGAGACGTCGAGAGAAAGGAGAAAGAAAGAAAGAGAGAGAGAGAGAGAGAGAGAGGCTTGTAGTGAAAATTGTTGCCGAATCAAAAGGGCGTGTGTTAAAGATGCATCACTGTCGGAGCGTCCGGACTCGCGGCTCGTTCGTTCCGGCGACGCTCCCAGGAATGACGAGTTCGCGTCTTCCAGAAGCGCGACGGTGCGATCCAGTAGTGGCTTAGTTACGTTCGGTGTGAAATCTCCCCCCGTGCATCATTTCTGCCCGATGCGAGACGGAGATGTCTGCGTCCTAAGAAACAGACGACGACGGACTGACAGACGGACTTTTCCGTCAACTTGTTGTGACTCCTGACGATGCTCCACGGAGGCGTCGCGGACTCTTTACGTGGCTCTACGTGTGGATAACTGTGTGCGCGCGCGTTCGATTCTTTCGAGAAACGGTGAAATGTTTTCATCGCCGGCGTCAGTGGGCGAGCCATCGGGCTACGACTTTCAAAAAGAGGAGAACGCTGCCAAGTGGAAGGGAGTGTTTGTCAACTCCCTGCGCAAGGTACATCTTCCGCGCTATCTTTGCTGCTGCTGCTGCTGCTTGATCTCTTTTATTATTATTTTTCTTCTTTGCTTCTTTTCGTTCTCTCTTTCTCTCCTTTCCTCCCTCCCTTCCTTCTTCTCCCTTTCTCTCTTTCTTTCTCTTTTGTACATGTCGCTTTCTTGTCTTTATTATTCCGTTCTATCCCCTCCACCTTCAACCCCGCTTCTCTCTTCTTCACTTTTTTGTTCGGTCGAACGTACGATCATTTTTCGTCTCAATGATTTTTACGTCGACGCCGTATCGATCAACGACAACACTACACACATCAACGTCATCGTCGCGTGCGTGACCACACACACCTTGTCTAATTCTTCTTCCTCCCCCTCCCTCCGAACACACCATTTCTGTCAACTTGTGCGAAATTTGTTATCTGCGCGAATTAAAGAACACCGCTCGTACCTTTTTTTGTGTGTTTTTCTCTATTTCTTGTGTAAACTCAACACCTGATCGTTCAGATCAGCAACGTGTCTTTTTTTTTTTCCGTAAATTATGTATCAGGAAATTACTTACACGAAATCAAAAGAGACAACTTGTGTTTGTAGGTACTAGAGCAAGTACATCCTAGTCTTCAAGCTAGACAAGATGCCTTAGACTATGTGGAGAGTTTAATTTTAAGAATGTTAGGCATGCTTTGTGGACATCCGCCTCCTCAAACTCCTCAAGATGTAGAAGAGCGAGTGAGACGAACATTTCCCACTCCCATTGACAGATGGGCTCTTCGTGATGCAAAAGATGCACTAGAAAAAGGAAAGAAAAAGTCGCCGCTAGTGCTGCCGGTTGACAAGATCCATCAGTTATTACAAAAAGTATATATATATACATCTATATGCTAAAAGTATACATGTACATGTATACAGCAATTAATTGAATTAATTTGTATATGATTTATAGCATATATCTATATGTATATTATTTTTCTCTTTGCAACAGGAAGTATTACAACACAAAATCGACCTGCAAGTTAGCCTGTTTGTGGTTGGAGTTTTGGAATATATTTCTGCTGATATTTTGAAGGTTGGTATTTAATAGTGAATCGTGTTGCTTTAATATCGCCTAAAGTAGACAACACACTTGTATCGTCTCAAAATTTAAGTCCAGGAATATTTAAGGTCACTTCCTTTTCAGCTAGCCGGAAACTATGTGAAGAATATTCATCATGTAGAGATTTCGTGCGAGGACATAAGAGTCGCCATGTACGCAGACATGGTAAGTCATTGTTTTTGCAAAAAAAAAGTAAGACTGATACAGGTGTATCTGTGTATATTTTTGAATTACTTTGAAAATAATGTTAAATATGTACAAGATTGTATATGGTTGTACTTGACCACTTGGTGTGGATTCACACAACACATCATTTCTTTTTATATTTCAAATCAGTCTTATATTTGTGAAGTATATGTTTGCGTACACGTGTATGTACACAAATAAATAAATGAGTATACGTATATATATACACACACACAGGTTCTGTAAAGTTTAGAAGAAATGATATGAGTGGTATCTCATCGCATTATAGAGAGTAAATGCAGTAGAGAAATATGATACCTCGCTAGTAACAGTTTGCTTATTGTTTACCATCCGAATCTGATCTACGTTTCTGTTAATCCGACCTAGTATTTCGCTTGAAATAAAGTGTTATTTGGTAAAAATTGGGAATGATAACAATTTTCGTCTGTGCATTTCGTAGCATCTGTTACTAGCAACAGGTACGATAATAAATTTCAGAATTGGCTAGACTAGCTAATTGTGGCTGCATATATTCTATGCTTGGTTACATGCTTCCCACTAATATATAACAACTCCAACCATGTTCATTCTTCGCTCATGCTGTTCTAGGTGGTATGTACACATAATAGCACAGAAAAGATTTTAAACGTGTGACAATATTTGTTCGTATCTCTGTATTAGTATTTTTGAAGACGTGTATTCGGCTTTGTGTCCAATTTTTTTTGTTGATATTGTCGCTTATCTAAAAGTATTATTTTTATTGTGTCTGTATCAAAACTTGGGAGAGAATATATACTATATCTTCCATTGCACAAAAAAAGTAACACGTGATGTTAGGACTACAGAGGAATGTCTCACATCCAATAAAAACCTTCAACGTTTTTACTTTTTTTTCTAAATTGTGTAACTTTCTTTGTATATGTGTATTATTTTTTTTTTCAAGTTATACATGCAAATTTTTTAATGTGTAATTGTATAATTAATTTTATGTACATATAATTTGCATAATATGTACTAACTCACGTATATTTGTGTGAATATACACACAAATATATTCATGTTTTATTGAAGCATAACACACATTCAAAATATTGTGTAACAATAATATATGGATCTTCTTCAAATATATTGATAAGAAAATACTTATATGCTGTGCATGCAACTTACTCTAGACAGAAGAATTTTTATAATTTTTTTTTTTTAAGTTTACTTTTAATATTATTTTTTCTTGCATGTGTACTATTATACAATAACTACTTTTATCACTAGATTGTAATAGTAAACATCGATTAACAGCTGTTCTATTTGTTAGTTCTCTATTCCATTTTAACAAAAAATCTCTCTCTCTCTCTCTCTCGGAAATATTATTTATGACATTTATAATATAAAATTACTGTTTATTAACAGGTACTGATGGACATGTTCTACCAGGACGATTGCGCCGAGGGTCCACAAAGTAGTCTGGGTGCTGTTGTTTCACAGACCTATGAAGAGTCTGTTCGAGATCTCATTCACGATGAACGGCAATATATACGCGACCTACATATGATCATTAAAGTATTGTTACATGAAACATACACGTTAATTAGACCATATCGCTGTCCGATTAAAGAAGAGTAAACGAACTCAATCTTTATTAGGTATTCCGCGAAGAAATAGCAAAGCTAACACAAGATAAGACCGAACTTGAGACACTCTTCAGTAATATTATGGATATTTATGAACTCACTGTCACGGTACTAGGCAGTTTAGAAGACATAATGGAAATTACTGAAGAAAAGCAAACGCCCACAGTCGGTTTTTGTTTTGAGGAATTAGCAGAGACAGCAGAATTCGATGTTTATATTAAGTACGTGTCAAACATTTATTTGTACATAACATATAACGCACGTAAAATTTCTTTTATTCATCATATAATTGTGTCATCAGGTACGCGAGAGATATTAATAGCCCGGCTAATCGGGAGGTTTTGACGAATTTATTGTCAAGGCCTGAAGCTAACGCCGCATTACGAGCAGCAGGTCACGGTTTTAAGGAAGCTGTTAAATATTATTTGCCAAAACTTTTATTACAACCCATATGGCATTGCTTTTTATATTTTGACTACATAAAGGTATCGTTTTCTTTCTCATTTTTTTCCTTTTACGCGGTTTCCTCGCTCGTGTGTGAATATGTCATATTTTTATATCTTATCTCTCAAAATCACAGGTTTTAAGTAAGCGCACGCCAAATATAGAGGACAGTGACACTCTGGAACAAGTGCTGGGGTTGTTGAGACCACTGCAAATGAAGTTAATGAAATCTGTATCAAGTCTTCCAAAAAAAGACACGGGTTTGCGGATGCAGAGCAGAGCGAGGAGACAGGCGGCATTAGAAAAGACTAGTGAATTACAAAAGACTGTAGACGGCTGGGATCAAAGAGACATTGGACAGTGCTGCAACGAGTTTATTAGAGGTAACGAAGAAAACTTTAACATAATGTTTTTTGTGCAAAAAAAAAAAAAAAAAAGAGGATACGTTAGCAAAAGTGGCTAGTAATGGACGAAGATTGACCGAGAGGAAAGCCTTGTTGTTCGACGGTTTGCTAGTATTGTGTAAACCGAGTGGTGGCAAACGGGTGAGCGTTACTGTTGCAGCGGGTATTGTCGGAGGTGGACATCCGGCTCATCAAGGCGATCTGCGATTGAAAGAGAGATTCTTTATTAGAAAGGTTGATATCATCGACAAGGAAGATACCGAAGGTGAACGCGTGTTTTTTTTACACGATTTTTTGTGTTGTGTTATTAGTTAGATTTTGTTGTATTCGCCGCAACAATTCTGTGATACATATATGTAAATTTGCAGAATTAAAAAATGCTTTCGAAATTGCACCAAGGGACCATCCTAATGTTGTTCTCGTTGCGAAATCCGCCGAGGATAAGAATAACTGGATGGCGGATTTAGTGATGTTAAATACAAAGAGTATGTTAGAAAGGACTTTGGATAGTATACTTTTGGACGAGGAGAGAAAGCATCCGTTGAGACTGCCTCCGGCGCATTTGTATAAATTCGCCGAGCAAGATAGTCCGGAAAATATTGTTTTGGAGGCCAGGGAGAACGGTGGCGTTCCACTGATTAAAGGTGCTACTTTGATAAAACTGGTGGAAAGGTTAACTTATCACATATACGCCGATCCAGCTTTCGTAAGAACATTCCTCACTACCTACAGGTAGTAAAAAAAAAACAAAGTTTATATACTACAACCATAGACATATAAGAAATAGACTGCGCGTTCCCTATCTTTACTGTGGAGAGAGAATGGGCAAAGGTAGACAAGGATAGATG
>QVNV01019974.1:0-15611 GCA_014825455.1 Pseudomyrmex pallidus
TTTTCCGATATATTCTTGAGTGACTGCGCAACTCGTATCTTTCGTCTCTCGCTACGAGTCGATCGCTGGAAGGGGAAGAAAATAATTTCAAATTCTAGAAAGAATCAGTCCCATGTTCTCGAAATTACTAGATTCCACCGTATATTCTCGAATCTTTATTATTGACTATCTGTTTTTATCTCGAAACTTCGACCTGCCCTATCATTGTTTTTGTTATTCACAACGAGCTGTGTGTTTTCGTTTTTCCCGACAATTCGGTTAAAGCGAATAAATTCAACGTGAAACACGGGAAAACACGGGAAAATAACCGTCGAGAGGAAATCGTTCTCGTAAAATACGTGATTTTACCTGCGCGCGGCTTGATTCTTAGAGACTTGCGGAAACCTCGGGATGTAACGCATTAAATGGGGCGCGAGAGTTTAGTACGATTTAATCTGGTTAGTTTCGTAGTTCGCGGGGAAAGAAGTCCCTCGGTTCTTGGGTTAAGTGGTTTAGTTTTACGAATGGATGAGATCCGTAAGAGGCAACACTTAATTGGAACGTGCTTGTCCTCTCGTGGAAGGAAACTGCAACCCGCGCGCGCCCGAGAACGACTCTCATAGATCTCGCGAAAGCACACTTGAAAGGGCGACATTTCGCTCCTGCGCACGATAGTCGAACTCCCAAACTGGATTTCGACTATCGAGTAACGGGGTGGAGGGAAGGGGAGGGGTAAGAGGAGCTTTTATACAAGTTCGGCTCGTATATGTACGTACAATGGACGACGGAAAGTGCGACGAGTTAGTTCGCGGAAGACCGCGGCGCTTGGCGCGTGTGTGTGTTGTTCTTACAATATTGCACCTGCCGGATTTGATACTGTTTCCGTCATCACAAATCCAAGACAAATGCGAAATGGAATTTTCTATTTTCCGCGCATCAATCACGCGAAATATGTTTCAATTCGAACGACAATATCTGGCGTTTCCCGTGTTTCGCGAGAATTGATGCGTTGCGATGTTAACGTAATGCTTGATCTTCATGTATTTTATGCGTTTTTTTTTGTTTTTACATTTTATCTACACGCGCACACCGGCGAGGAGGAATGGCGTAAAATTCCTGCGGTAATTTCTCGCGTTTATTGCGCATTATCGATTGCCGGATTTAAATGTGTGAAATATATGATTTCAAGCGGGATAGGTAGTTGAAGCACCAAATGTGATTATCGGACTGTGTTTTTGTTTCGCGCCATTGTGCAAACGTGTCGCGATAAGATAATACGTGTGTACGTTCATAATATTAACGGTATCGATTTGTACAAAAGATTCACGATTATGTATTCCGATATTATTTCATGCTCGAGCCTCATCTGCCGCCGCGCGCACGATATCGCGGCCGCATTTTGCATTCAGTCTGGTTTCTTTTATGTTTCCCGAACAACAACAAAATGCGCCGTGCAATCGGGAAACGCTAAATTAAACCGGAAATTTGCAATGATTAATAATTTTATGATGTAGACGAATTTTTCATGAAAATTTTCCGTCCGCGCGTTGTTCGTTCGCGTGCTTGCGCGGTCGTGTGTGCAGTTTGCGATCTTGTTTGTGTGTTTTTAAATCACGACGAATGTTAGCGGCGGTCAATGATTTCGAATTGGTTTTATCACAGTTTGAAAGAAGCAAACAACAGCCCGATCGAAAACGATAATAAGAGCGACGAGACGATTCTCGCTAAGACACAACGGGACGTGCGCTCGATATCGACC
The DNA here is from genome assembly GCA_014825455.1 of Pseudomyrmex pallidus. Taxonomy (NCBI): domain Eukaryota; kingdom Metazoa; phylum Arthropoda; class Insecta; order Hymenoptera; family Formicidae; genus Pseudomyrmex; species Pseudomyrmex pallidus. Next base: position 1,739 of record QVNV01019974.1, read on the forward strand.
ACTGTGATGAACAATAAAGTTATTTAGCTATTAAATAAAAAAAAAACAGAATCTTATTCAATAAAATTCTGATTTTATCCCAACGACGACGTTCGTAATAAGATGCCGCGTATTTTATTTTTACGCGAGTACTCTTCCATTGTTGCGTAACGCAATTAAAGGAAAATATCAAAAAACTCGAATATATTTGAAATGCCCGCTGCAAAATCGTAAAAGCCATTCCCGAACAGCTATTGTCCGATATATATATATATATAGAAAACTTCCGTGTATATTCGCGCGTGTTTGAAACGCAGATACCCGCGAAATTCTCTAAATCCGCTCAAAAATCGCGAAGGGAGGAAGAGCGAATCCGACAGAGTGAACCCGCGGCAGAGAAGTGCCGCAAATTATCGCAGTATATCTTACCCGGATAGGAAGGAGATATTCTCGTGGCTCGGGCATCTGCATATGCCCTAGAACATACCGACCACCGTCGTCGGTATCAATTTACCCTGTTCGAGCGCGCGCGCGCGCGCGCAACGTTCTCCGGGAGCCCTTCCACGGGCCCGTATCTCAAAAAGCGGACTGCAACGTAAAACGGAAAGAAAGCTCGCGGAAACGAGTCGCGCGCGGGAGCGCGCGAGGGAGGCGAGGGACGAGGCGGGGGTGGGATATCATTTTCCTCGTTTCCCGGCGCACACAGGAAAATAGGCCAGGCACAAAGTGCATGCAACGACGGGTTACTTCGATGTATCTCTCGTAAGCTGAAAAAGCGGAGCGCAAGAAATAGCGAAAATAAACGAGACGTGCTGATGAACAGCAAAAAGAGATCAGCGGGCGAGCGAAAAAGAATAAAGTTCTCTCCGCAAAGTACATGAGAGCGTTACGATATTTGTTTGACGTTTCACGTCTGAAAAACGATTTATGTAAGAACACGAGAGAGAGAGAGATGTGTGTTATTTTTATACAATTTCGAGATAAAGAAGAGACAATCTCTCTTTTTCTCGGTTTTTTTTAGTGTCAAATAAAAAACAATTACGAGAGAGATTTATGAAACGTAAGTACAGATAAGTTTTGTCGATCAATTTGTTATATACATATACATTTTGATAAAATGTAAAATATGATTTTTGCTCGTCGTCGTCTCGATAGCTCGTCTACCTCTCCTTTGTTCCTCTCGCCGAGAACTCGCGCGAACAAATAGCGAGATACCGAAGACGATAAGAGAGAGAGAAAAAAAGACAGAAAATTTCGTGCCGCTTGAATCTCTTGCAAGTGAAAAGAGTAAACGCGAGAAGTTACGAAAATAAGAAAATACTGACCCGGGGCTCCGTGATATCGAGCGTTCTTCTTTCTTTGGCATAGATTTGCTTGATGCACGGGTAGTCAAAGAGGATCTATAAACTTCGGTTTCTCGGAAGGCGATCTATCGTTTCTTCTTTTCTTCGAAGATTGTCGCGATTTAATCTTTCTGCATATTTAGTTTCAAACGAGCTTACAAGGCTGATAGCAGCGGCAGGTATTTGGAAATATAATATGAATTCGGAAATACTTTTTTATCGGATAAGTTTACACGATAAGACAATATAGTTTTCATTCTGAAAAATAATCGCAATGTTGAGAAAAGCACGTTACCGTGCGCGCGGCGGACGTTCGTTTCCTCTTTTTTTATTTTTTATTTTTTTACTCTAAAATATTCCCCGCTCCTCGCGGGATTTCCTCTCGAAACGCGTAATGGTAGATGCGCCGCTAGTCAATCGATGTATGCAGCCCGGCAGCTTCGCGCGCGGAACCGACTTTACTCGAATTTGCATGCGGATCCTCCTTCTCCCAGGATACCCGTTCCCTGACTGCCCGCAGGTTGCGCTGCATCGACTGGTCAACCTATACTTACTTACGTCATAAAATGTTCCGGCATAAAGGAAGACGGCGAAACCTATGATATACGCGCGCGCGCGCGCGCTCGCGCAACGTCCTTCGATCGATGCTCTCGCGGTTGGTATCAATTTGCATTTTGTAATATTAACTTTTAGAATCTTTTACGATGGGCACGTTTACGCTGTGAAAGGGAAGTAACGCTTTACCGAACCAGCGAGCTGTAAACGACGCAGGAGTGCAAGTAAAACTTTAAACGCGTCACGCTCGAACCGGTCGCGCTTTTATTGCGCTCGCGGATTTTCAAAAGATATTGTATTCGGCAATAGGAAGAGACAATTTTTCGCGTGTATATTTTTATCTCTCTCTCTCTCTCTCCGGGCACAACCGGATTATACGAAGACGTGTGTAATCGTTTCCGAGGCTCTCCGGACTTTAGGCAATATAGACCCCCGTCGTAAACGTCTTGGCCCGAGGTCGAGCGTATTATGTGCCGATCGATGGATCTATTGACCGACCACGGTATCGCATATATAACAGCGACTTTATCTGAATTTGCGTGCAAACGAGGTTAACCGCCGGGGGTCTCTTCTTCCCGAGAGCGACCGTTTCCCACCCCTGACGGAATGGTCGTTTTCTCTCTGTTGACCGGAGCTCTCGCCGGGTCGTCTCCTCTCTCTGGCTCGACCCATACTTACTTACCCCACACCGTAAAGTGCACCGATATAAACGAGAGGAAGGCGATGCATACCTACGATACATGAGGCCGGGACCGGGAGGAGAAGCCATGCCGAGGGTACGGTCGCCGGCGAGAGCTCGTCTGGCTCCCGCTTCTCGTCGGGGCCATTCCTTACCGGGACATTTTTATGACCGACATTCTCACCGCCGCCACCGCCGTCGCCGCCGTCGCCACCCTCGGCTCGTACAAGCAGCCTCGACGAAAAAATCTCGCCTCGGGTGGAGATGCGCGCGCGCGGCGTAAACAGGAGCCGGCAGGAAACGATTATTTATAACGGGCGATTCTTTAACTCGCGCGCGCGCGAGAGTCCGCGAATCCGCCACCTCTGGTAGTTTCTGTCGTTTTGTTTTTGCGTTGCCGGCGGCGCCGGGCGGAAAGGACAAGCAATATCGCCGGGATCGTTCTCGCGGCGACGTATCGAATGTACGCGGGCGAATGTCGGAAAGAAACGAGTAATCGATATGGCGCCTGCGAGAGAGAGGGAGAGGGGGACGCTGGTGTTACTAACATTATACATACACGATTCCCGCACAATGCTCGCGTGATAAACCGCTGGTAAGAAGCATACGACGTATACGCCGTACAAGTATTATTTTCAGATATATAGCCGGGATATGAAAGTAAAACGAGAGACCGGTTTCATAAATTTCGTTGCAGAACGTAAGTAATCGAGAGCGTAAAGGCAAATCAATTAAGAAATATTATGTTAGCATGTCCTTTCTCTTTTTTAATGGAAAAAGATCAAATGACGTTTGTATTTCGTTACGGAGGTATCACCTCGCAAATGATCACGTTCTACAAATCAATAGCCCCGGCGGAATGTTTTCGCCGAACTAACAGGTAGGTAAAAGTCTTGGTTTCGATTTGTGAGTCTGATCTGTGATCAAGAAATCGATCTCGACTCATTATACACCGGTCCTCTCATTATCGTGCACACGTTTGTTGTGAGAAATGAAACAGCGGGGTCTCTGCCCACGAGCCTGCACGCGGCGGCGGCGGCTGCACGTCCTAAGGGCTTGAGTCACGCGACGTTTTACCGAATGCAATAACGAGTTATTTATCCCCTTTCTGGGTCCGCCGCCAATTTCGGAATTAAATCGCGCCCATTACGGCCGACATTATCTAATTACGTTTGCAACAACGCGGACCGATATCGCGCTCGATTAATCTACAGATAATCTTCAAATATTCGAGAAGTTGTGCGAGAAACAAATGTTTAAAAGTGCAGAGTGACGCGAACGAGCACACAAGTGATAAACATCGAAAACAAACACGACGCGATATCGAGCACGAAAAGACAAACAATTACACAACAGAACGCCGTATTGCCTGCGAAGCGAATATATCCCCCACGTGAGTCCGTAAATGAGCCACGACATGAAATAGAGTCATCGGCCGAACGTGTAGTATCCTGAACGTGCATAACAAGGTACCAGAGGGGCGAGGCAGCAGCTCTTAACGAGACTACCGCGGAATTTCGCTGAACGCGAAAAACGGTCGTGGCTGGCGCGACGCGCACGCGAACAAAAAACCCCTCGAAGCGCGGGTACGCGATTGCAGCAGCCACGAGTGGAACGCGAGCGAATGCACGAGCCACCGCGGGAAAGAGTGCTAATACCTAAATAATTGCCGGCTGAACCTGATATGATTTAATAGCGTTCGCCGTAAAGGGGATGGGGGCGCGACGCGGAGGATGGAGACGGCGGGCGAAACGGGTGGACACAGAGAACGGCATTCTCCATTTCTTTCTTTCTTTCTCTCTCTTTCTCTCTTTCTCGCGTGGCTCTCTTGCACGCGGGCAAAAAAAAAAAAAGGAAAGCGACCGTGGCCGTACGTGGGCGATAAACGCAGCCGCGACCACAGGCGACGTCGAAAATCCTCCTGACCGCGCCGCTCGGCGTCCCCTCTGCGTCCGGCCGTTCTATGAATACTATCCCGTGTTCGCTCCCTGATCACTTGGAATCACCTGTGCAATTTGTTTTATTGTTCTCAAGTTGGCACTGTACGCGACGGCGCGAAAATTGCTGACGCTACCAGGCAGGTAATGTTCGTTTTACGGTTGTTCGACGGAGAGTCGCGGGACAAACTACACACGGGTTGTGTTTACAGGCCGCTTTGAAAACCATAATGGTCGTTTGCATGTCACATCAAAAATGTCGCGCAATTTCGAGCAACTTTTTGAGCGATCGACAGCCCCCGAGAGTAATTATGTTTTTTAATTTTTTTCTTTAAGCACCGATTAAAATTGTACGCGACGACAGAGTCGGAGAGTTTTTTTCGAGAGAGTCGAGCAGTCATTTTTCACACAGGGTGGGTTGATCCAAATTCTCAAGTCGAAGTGTAATTTTTCTCTTTATGAGAATATTTACTTCACATAGTTTTAAGCGCAATGTCTAATTGCAATTGAAAAATTGTAATTTAACTAATAATTTTTGTTTGTGGAGTTTGATCACAAGGTGGAAATTAAATTTCTCATTCAATTCCTTGTTTGAAATACTCTGTGGAAAGTCCTAAGATCAATTAAAATTAACGCGTAACGAGATTTTCGCGTCCTTTTATTTTCTCTATCTCGCACGAACCGGTCTCAGACACAACGTCTCCTTATTGTTATATTGCATTAGTTTATTAGATGACGCCGTCGTCGTGACATCGTTAGTGTAATAAGTTGAAGACGCCTCGGCTTACGTTAGATACACCACGCCAATGTCTGACAGCCACGGCGTGCTAACCATGATGCATGCATGCGTGAATATGATATACCTTAGGTGTACCGGCGCGCGGGAGATATATATCTCCCGGCGCAGTCACGCTTTATTTGAAATATTCACCATTTTCGTGAATAACGCACGCGATCTACGTGCTACGGTAACGTAAGACATATCGGATGGCGACTCCGTAAGCGGTGTTGATATTACGGGAGACCGCCGATTAAATGCAATAACACGCGGACGAGGAGACCGTTGATTAAGCGAGAGTTCTGAGATTTGCACCGGAGTCAAGTAGCGCGCGTACCGCATCCGTTAGTGTGTGCGTGTGTGTGTTATCGCGTAAACAATCTCTGATTAATTCAAATGCTCTTAAAAATGCACAGCCGAGTTTTAAGGCCGATACGAGACCAATAAACCGAATGTACCCGCAATCATTATTTATTTACTTCTCTTAAACGTGTAAATTAACACACACGTGGAAATTTGAATGCAATTTAATTCGAAAATTCTCACGCAGGATGTTTGCGTCTAATACGTGAAATACGGCCACCAATCTTCCTCTCCGTGGAAATTAAAAAAATTCAGATCTCGCGCTTCCCCAATTCGGCCACACCAAGCCGCAAGGTGAATTTTTCGCAATGTTTAAGTTTAACTTGAAATGCGAAATAACGCATAATTTTCAATCTGCATAGATTACAACAGTTTGAAAGCTCGTGAAAATTTACAACTAAATATATCAAGTCGATACGCCGGACGCGTATGTGCAATTATATTTACTTCCCTTAAACGTGTAAATTAAAATACACGTGAAAATTCGAATTTAAATTTAATTCGAGAATCCGCATAATATCCGCTTGGTTTGCATCTCATATATATATGAAATACAATTGTCTCCCTCCCCCGTGGAAATTAAAAAATCCATCGCGAAAAAGATCCATCTCGGCCAGAAGTCGAACTCGAGGAGCTCCCGCATTCCGCGCGCAAAAAAATGTGAATTTTTGAATTGCGTTTGATTCAAAGCTTCACGTGTATTAAAATTTGCACGTTTCATTTCCACGTGTTAATTAATATTCACACGTTTAATTTAATAAAAGTAAATAAATCTCACATTATTCCGTCGGACATTTTTTTTTTGTGTGAAATTCAGAAATTGATATTTTACAACGTTCCACATATAATTATTTATTTTTCAATTGATTTCCTGCTTCCACCCGCAGTCCAAGACTTGAAGGTCTACTTTTACTTTTACTTTGATATTTTACACTCGCAAGAGAGTAAACAAGACGAAATACACGCGCCGCGGCAAACCTCCTAACAATTACTAGTCTCTCCGGGGGGCATTGTTTTTCTTACGAGCGTCTATAAAGTCTCAATTTCTCCCGCAGTTAAGTAGCAAAGTTTCTCGGAGTTCATTTCGTTTGCAAGGGGGAAAGGATGACTTTCCGCTTGCCCGGACCCAAAGTAGCTTTTGTACTCGAGAGCTGCTACGGCGCAGTCGCTTTCTCTCTCTTTCTCATTTAATGTTTATCGGGTGATATCCGACGAGTCGGCGATACACTGTCGAAGGACTACGTTAGCGTAGTTGCTGAGCGATAATTCGATCGTTTCTGACAACAAGAACGTGTCGTCGTTATACGCGCTGTCGTCACGGCCATGTATACGTGCGCGCTGATCTAATCAAACGGACGGGCACGCACAGCGGGAGAGAGAGAGAGAGAGATGCGTTTTCGCGATACGACGCACACAGAACTCCCGCATTTCTATCGTTGAGAAGATAGGAAATAGATATACGCGAACTAGGAGGGAGAGATAGGGAGAGGGACGCGCATCCACTGGGAGCATCAGACCGTAGGAAAGAGACGGAGCGGATCCGATTTGCCGGATCTAGGGTTACTAAATACTCTCCACGGCGCGCGGAGAGTTGAACCTCGAGGTATTAGCAGGTAATAATATCAGGTAACGAGCATCGGTACGGTAGCTCGTCGTACTGACAAAGTGGAAAGGGGAGAGAATCCGGAGAGCGCTCACGAAGCGTTGTGTCCACCCCCCGCGAGAACGGGGGGGCGAAACGAAGGTTTGTGTGCGCGGCGGCGCCTTAAGTCTCGCGTTACTGACTTCGTCGTTTTCCCTGTCGCGTAAATTACTTGGAGTGCACGTTCGGGCTCATACGATCGCGAACGAGGCTTCCCCTGTCGCGCTCTCCAGTTGTAGATGAGCAGTTTTACGCGCGCGCGCGATCACAATTAAGTCCGAACGATCCGGTGGATCCTTTTGTGTGTTGGAAGCGCCGTGTCGTAAATCGCGCATTTGCCGATTCGAATCTCGATTGGCAAATCGATTTATCGCGAACGAAAATCGGTCGGTTAAATTGAATTTGATTCGCGTGCTTCCAGCTCACGGCGTGCTTATATTCCCTCATCGACGTTTCCTTTCCGTATCGCGCGCGATCGTCTTTAAGCGGCTTTTAATGGATTAGTGTCGCGAACCTCGTTCCAACTTCGTTCGCGCGGAATTAATGACGCGGAGCAAATAAATCGGCCGAATGTAAATATCCCGTTTATGAGAGCGGGAACCGTGACGCGAGTCTCGCTCGACAATCACGCGCGAATCGCGTTCGGACGAGTAGTTCGGCGCGAGAAATTATATAGTTGCGGTCGGCGGCTTCATTCCGTATAATCTGTTTACGGATAAAATATTCCATGGAGAATTACATGCTGACGGGGGAGAAAGCCACTAATGGCGGCAATGAAAAGCGCGACTCCCTCGGAAGCTCCCCCTCCCCTCCTCGTAAGTCGATGATTTCGTTTCTGCCGACGCATGCATATGCAAAGTGCGAGATGCAAAATTTACCGCGAGCGCAGAGGAACGCGCGCGCGCGCACGCAGACCCTCGTAACGGTCTCTCGCGGTTGTGCATGCGGTAGTAACGATACGCAAATGATCTCTCCTCTCGACTCGATTTCAGGATACTGCTGTATAAACTGCTGTATATCACATTAGATCTTATTGCCTTAAGTACGGCTGTGTGTTGCGCCGCGTAAACGTCGGCGTGATGTTATGACATTAAGCGCCACCCCGTCGCGCGCACATCGTCTTCTCGCGCACATATCCGCGCTAAGTCGTGTTGAATATCCGGCAATCAAGACCGGAGCGAACTGGAGCGGGCGATACACATCCTTCCACCTGGCTGTTGTAACATATATATCCGGTCTTTCGGTTCTTCATTTCTATTTTTCCGATACGCGGAAAATGCCGCTGTCGATAAGTAAAATTGTACTTTTGTTTTTTGTTTATCTCTTGAAAATCATCTCCCTGAAAAGTATCGAAAGCGTACGAATCTCTCTTTTTTTCTCGTTTTTTTTTTTTTTTTTGTTTCTATCGGAAATCATATTTCTGAACGTTTATCGTCCGTAGCTACCTAAAAATCAATACCGCGCGCGCGTGTGTGCGCGCAGACATTTGTTTAATATTTTTGTTATATATTTCTGTATTTATCTTTTTTAAAAAAAAGCGTTGAATTTAAATTAACAGTTAATCCCTCTCGGATTTCACGTTGTGTGCAACAAATAAACCGATGCGCAATCCGGAAAATAGCGCGCGCGCGAACAGCTCTTTCCTTTTGACACGGCCGGACAAAGCGCGAGCGTTTTGCGAGCGCCAAAGAGTTTCCAGTTTACTACCGGAAAAACTCGTTTTACCAGACAACTGAGGGTAGAGGGGGAGGGGGAGGGGTGATGACCTTCAAAGAGCACGATCGATACATACTCGAGAAACGTCAAAGGGCGCAGTGGCGCGCGGCTGGGGCGAGAGAAAGTCGTACGCGGAAGCGCGTCGTTTGGCGAGGATTGGCGATGATAGACGACGACGTGCAGCGAAGGGGACTTCGCTTGTTCCCCGCGAGGTCCCCGGGAAATAGCTATCGCCCGATAAGTATCGACGATCCACCTGCGTCGTCGCGGTAAGAAAACGATCGAGCCGAGTAAGGAGATCAAATCGATCGATCCCGCCTTTTATTTCCTCCGCGCCTTGTCTTCTCCGTGTGTGCGTGTCGCTTTCTCCACCCTTATACATTTTATTAACGTCCATTTATCCTGCCGGTGAAGTTTACAACTCGGCGAACTCTCTCGGCACACGACGACACCGTCGTCAAGTCGAGTCCATTCGCTCGCACGCGGACAGAAAGAGATTCGAACACACCGATCGCCGAACTAGCGCGAAGTGCCCGAGCGCAATCGTATTTCACCGACACCCATTCCCCAGACCCGAGGATTTTCGTTCTGATCTTCGTCGTTTTCGACTCTACGTCCGTTTTTTTCTTTCCGGGGCCAATAAACGACGCGCGCTCTAAACTCGTACCCACACTTGAGTTTAATTGCGCGCAGTTACAGGTAACAAACGATGTAATGCGCGAGAGCTCTCTCGCAGCTTTCTTTTCGCCCTTCGTCGAAAGATGAGGCGCGACCGCGACTTTAAGCTCGCGAATCGCTAATTCCGGATGGCTGGGATTCAATTAAGACAACGGTTTCGCACGCTGTCCAAAAGGCGGGCTAAAGACCGCCGGACGGGAACGAGGCGGTTCTAAAGGGGATGTGCCCGGGATGTGTGTTAGTAGCTTTCTTCTTGGTGCGTGCACCACGCTGTAATAACGAACTGATTGCTCGGCGGGGCGCGGCCGGGGGGGCTGGTTCGCGGACGTGGCTCGGAATAGAACCGGCTCGGTGGTTTTCTTGCGGCAAACTGCATTTGACCGAGAGGCGCCGCCGGCTCGCTTCGGTGCCTACACGGTCCGAATCATCGGCGCTTGATAGGGAACCGCGCCGGCGGAACGAGAGAATGATGGGCCGGCTGTGCGGCCGTTCGACCGGATATGCGCGGGATGCAAAGTAGAACGACCGCGCGAGAGCAGGCGGTCGGTGAATCCACGAAGAGGAACGACGACGGCGTTCTGGCCGACTCGCCAAAGGAGAGAGTCTGCCAAATCCGCCGTTTGTTTGCCCATCGATTCCGTCCATGTCAGAAACCCCCCCCCTCCCCAGAAACTGTGCAAACTCCCGGAGCGAGACGATCCGGCCACGGTTAGTCGAAGAAAATTGCAGCATCTGCGGTATTGCCGCGATTTTCACATAGGCGAGAAATCAAATGTAATATATGCGTCTATCTTTGTTCGATTTTCAATTATATTGACACAGACATTAGCGTGGCTTCGCGAAAAAAAAAAACGTGCACGATTTTCTATTCAAGTGCACGTGCAAGTAAAATTGTTGCGAGAAAGGGCAATTTTCTCACTAATGGGGCGAATGCAGTAGTTAATTACATTGACGATAACGCGATTATATAATGAAAAAAAAAACCATATTGTTTTTTTTTTTGTTATCTTCAATCGCAACTTTCGCAACAACAAAATGAAACACAATAGAAGCGGACATTTAAAAGATGCAATTCGTCGTTCGTCGATTCGTCTCATGTGTCTGAGTGAACGCGCCCCGGCGGAGTCGGTGTTAATGACATTAAGATACCGGACAACCGATTCTCGTTAAAAAGTTTCGATTAAAATGAATCCTTTTAGCGCGCGAGTGTTGCGTCTTCGTCTGTCCGGATCTTGGGCTTCTCTCTTCAAAATGGGCTCGGTCGCGCCCGGCCCTTGACGTCGAGCTTGACAAAAAATCTAATTAGAAGTGGATTAAAATTTAATCACTCGCTAAAGGAACTTATCCTGGGCGTTATCGGTGGGTGGTGTCCTCTTCATTTAATTGTAGCCCTGCTGTAGCTCGTCCCCCTCCCTCTTCGCTCTTTCCGGTTTCACCCGTATCTCCCGATTATACCAGACTTCGTTTTTTTTCTCTCTCTCTCTCTCTCTCTCTTGCCCCAGCGTACTCTTCGTCTCCATTTTCTCCGTGAACCCTCGGCACTTTTTCGAGCCACGATCGGGCCTTCGTCGGGCAACAATTTACTTTGCATAGACATTAAACTCTGTTACTTAATCGGGCTACCCGTCGTCGTTCCACCTTAAACGCCATGGATGGCAACACTTTCTTGTGCGTGGGTGGAATCTAAAGATCTCCCGACTGCGAACTTTTCTCGTCCTTCTCCGGGAGTAATCCCCTTTGCTGGCGCCGATGCGTGCGCAAAACGCGAGGAAGGAAGAAATTCACTTTTCGCGAATTCCCCAACGCACGTGATTCGAAAATAGGCGCGTTTGAATAAACGTGCGTATCTGGTTTCACATTGCCGTTTATCACGATCGCGCTCGTTTTGATTTTCTGCGAATCGAGAGAAAGAGAAATTGGATATCAAAGTTGGTTATTAAACAAAATACCGCACTCTTCGCTAATTTACCTCCGCCATCGCAATCACTTTTCACCTGACTTTCCCTTTTTTTTTTTTACACGCGCAATTGCGCGTATTCGTTCACACACAGTCGGCAATTAGAAACTCGCAGCGCGCGGATTTTCATACTTGGGGATTCGTGACTGTCGAGATTCAACAGTTGCGATTGTATTTCAAAGGCAAAAATTAGCGGCTGTTATATGGTTGCTATTCTCAATCGCGACGTGAAATTATAGGTACGGTAGTGTGTGCGCTGTTGTAATTCACATACCCTTATATACTTGCTTCACGTGATTTTCGTTATCTACGTGAAGTTTCTTAAGCAACCGGGTCAGTTCTCGGGCGCATCAGCGACGCCGTTTCCGCGCACGAGAATCTCATCTCGCCGGGCGCTCACTTGCACCGGATAACGAGAGAGTAATTGGGGAGAAGATTAGATTCCGCTATGGGGGCCGAGAGTGCGCGCATTCGACTCGGAGACTTACGCGCTGTCCCGTGCAGCCCTTCCGGTAAAAAGATGACCTCGTTACACTGTCGCTTCGCCGAGTATATACGGTTCGCGGTAACGGGTTAGTGCGGCGCGTAAGTGATCTTCCTGACCGGTGCTGCCGGTAACCGTCTCCGACCGAGGGCGGATTCCTCACCGGGGAATTCTCCGGTATATAGGCACGAAGTTGTAGCCTGACTCTCTCTCTCTCTCTCTCGACCTCCGCCATCAAAGATTCAGTTGCTCTCGCACGCACCTCTGCGGCTCGCCCACGACCTCACGCCGACCCCAAATCCTGACCCCTTCGTTTCGTGTCTCGCGACTAAGCCCGACGTAACCGCCGTGCGCTATTATACCGCCGCTGTCGTCGTATCGATCTCGGCGCTTCCTAATCCGATCTTCCTCGCACCTATTAATTTCGCAGCCGCGATAATGCTCACGCGATATCGCGCAAATGCATTGCGTAACGTCGCCAAGTCGTTCTCGTGCCTCTAACTCTCGCTCCCGCTTTCCCGAGGAGCGATAAGTTCAATGTTGTGTAACACTATGCAAGGGACACGATACTTTGCTCCCGCGCGCGCGCACACACACACACTCTCTCTCTCTCTCTTGTGATAAGCTTTATTAAATATAAAACGGCGATATATGCAGTGCACAACACTTTGACATTATCGCGTGCGATCGTGCGAGTCTTGAAATTAGTGGAAATTACGAAAGCGCTGATTGTATCGCGTATCAAGTTTTCCGACGTCGATGATTATAATGACGTCGCAATTCTTTGCGATTATTTCGAAAAGTTTTCCGAAAGTTTTGAAAAAATCGCGTTTGTACGTGATCAGTGATAAGAACCTCGGTATGTTTCCTTAAAGAGGCGGAATGTAATAACGCTAATATTCTTCGCGTGTCAACGTAAAATGATATTGTCTTTAAAATGAAACGTTCGCAGACACTTCTTAATCCGAGCATAAGCGGAGCTTGTCGTGTCACGATAATCCTATGGAACGATAGAGGGTGCGAACTCCCCGAAGTTGAATATACAAGGAAGGGTAATTAATTGACAAGCCTTATCCGTCAACCGCATGTTCGCTAATCCTTCCGCTGTCAACCCTGAAAGCTTCTTAAGGAGATTTTTCTACTAAAACCTATTTAGTACTAAAATTAGCTTAGTGTATGTATATTCCGAAGTCTCTATTATTGAAATATATTTTATAATTATTAAATATTATATCACATACGGGGTGTCTGAAAAATGTTGACAAAGCGCGACGACGTAGATTGGGTCTGTCTGAACAGAAAAGTCATTTACAATTTTGCAAAATTCACAATATTTGTTGAGTTGTTAATTAATTAATTTAAGCTAATGAAAACCGATGATCCAAGTTCTGTAGACGTGTATGATTTTTAGTTGTAAAGAAAAATTACTTACAGCTTCTTGTCATCAGCTGATTTTCACGGGGGAATACAAATGAAAATGTTAATTAGTTAATCAATAAATATTACCAATTGTCACTCGCATAATTTAATTAATATATCAATAAATAAATTGAAAATTTTGCAAAATTGTAAAGATTTTTCTAGTCAGATTGATCCACTTTCGGCTTTGTCAAAATTTTTAAGACATCCTGGGTATATAAACAAAACGATTGTAAAAGAAACAATAACAAAGTATCAATATAGTTTGGTACTCGTCGAAAATTATATGTCAATTAGAAGGCAGTACGAGTAATACACTGGATGAAGGTGTGTTGATTTATTG
>QVNV01019975.1:0-30350 GCA_014825455.1 Pseudomyrmex pallidus
TTTTTTTTTTATAGGTGAGGCAAAAAATCTTCAAAGTAGAAGTCATGGATCTCCGGGTGCGCGAGATGTTTATTGTGCGCTGTCACTGGATCAAGAAGAGATATTTAGAACAACAACTATGGAGAGAACTCTCAAGTGAGTTTTTGTAAATTGAAACTCACATTTAATTTTAAGAAACATTGACCTGGTGAGTCACATTTACAATTGAAAAATGTTTACTCTCTTTACAGTCCATTTTTTGGAGAGGAGTTTCAGTTCGAAGTACCGAGAAAATTTCGTTACCTTGGCATTTATGTGTACGATCGGGACAGACATTTAAAACAGGATAAAATCTTGGGAAAGGTAGCAATAAAAAGAGAGAATTTAGCAACATATCATAATAAGGAGCATTGGTTTCCTCTGATACCAGTTGATGCCGACTCTGAGGTTCAGGGCAAGGCCCACTTGGAGCTTGCTTTGCAATCTCAGGTCTCTCAACACGCTCAGCCTAAACTTACTGTGAAGTAAGCAATTTGGAGTAACTAGATAATGTTGTCAGATCTCTTTGGTGTAACATTCAATAACATTATTTCGCGCTATTGCAGAATAATAGAGTGTAGCGAACTAACCATTAAAAATGGTAGCTGTGATCCTTTCGCAACTGTTACAGTCATCTATAGTAATGGTAAACAAATATCAAAACGCACAAAAGTTAAAAAGAAGACATCGTCACCATATTTCAATGAGACATTCGTATTCGAGGTAAAAAGAAAAAGATCTCTTTTCCATTTTTTGCCGCGTTATTTCTCATATAGAATAGATAAAGTTAATTCCTTTCGTGCTGTAGCCGGAGTTGACAGAGACCAAGGACAAGGATGTCTCTCATTATTCTATTGAAGGAGCCGAAGTTGGAGAAGTAGTTGTCGGTCTTTGGCACGCATCCGCTGGTATGGGAGAACAACCGGTGTTTCTCGGCGAAGTGCGAGTTACGCTGAAAGGATTACAAAAACTACCAACCAGTTCGACGACTGCATGGTATTGTTATTTTATCCTACCTAAAAATTATATCGTCGATTCGCGGTCCGAGAAAATGTTTACATTGATTTAATTATGCGCTTAGGTATTTTTTACAACCCCGAGCAGCGAAACATCGTCCGAGTAAAATTTCGAGCAATTCGACGCCGCCTGGTACACTACCGAGTTTGGGATCGTTGCGCTTGAAAATTCATTACACAGCTGATCATGTTTTTCCATCCGAGGTGTACGATAGACTTAGAAATTTATTACTACAAAGCGTTGACGTCCAACCCATAACATCGTCAGCTGTTTACATACTGGGCGAAATCGTAGCTAGTAAAATGGAAGCTGCACAACCGTTAGTTAGAGTATTGGTGCATCACGGGCAATTAGTGTCCGTGATGCGAGCACTTGCTAGTCATGAGATTTCTAAATTAACGTGAGTAAATCAATTTCGTTTTGGAATTAAATGTCGCGAAAACCAATCAACCGATTGCAAATAGCGATTGACGAATGTGTTTAATTTTATGTTAAGTGATCCAACGACAATTTTTCGCGGTAATACATTAGTGAGCAAAATGATGGACGAGGGCATGAGATTAGCGGGTCTTCATTACTTGCACAGTACTCTCAGACCCGCGATGGAACAAGTCTTCCTTGAAAAAAAACCATGTGAAATAGATCCAACTCGGGTCAAGGATGGTAATACAATAGCGACAAATTTAGCGAACTTGAAGGTATTTAAATTATGAACATATATATACTTGATATTGTAAAGTGACATACGATTGCAAGTTGCGTATTGACAATTTCTTACAGGAATATGTAGAAAGAGTATTTACGGCTATAACCACGTCGGGAGTGAGGTGTCCACCTTTGATGTGCGAGATGTTTTGGTGTTTAAGAGAACTAGCTGCAACTCACTTCCCCAAAAATAAAGAAGTGAGATACTCAGTCATCAGTGGATTTATTTTTTTACGATTTTTCGCTCCTGCAATATTGGGTCCAAGATTATTCGATATTACTACGGAACAAATTGTAAGTAATTAAGTGTTATAGTAAGCGCGAAAAATACTTTTATTTATGCAGCAATCATTGAATTTGCACGAAACGTATGTTGTTGCAGGATTCGCAAACGAATAGAACATTAACGTTAATATCTAAGACAATTCAAAGTCTTGGCAATTTGGTGTCTTGCAGAGGAGGAGCGGGTAGCGTTTGTAAAGAAGAATATATGGAATGTGTATATAGGTAAGATTTTTAACACAGTTTTAAAACGATATTTGTGTTTGAAATTAAGATATTAAACAGAAAGAGGAGAAAGAGAGAAGGTAAATTATCTTCACGTGTAATATTTCGTTATTTTACAGAGAGTTTTATACAGAAAGACATATCCAAGCTGTCAAGCAATTTTTGGAATTAATATCGACCAGTAGTAATTCTAGCGGTGTCACTAAGATGCGTCCAACAGTGCCGCAAGAACAACCAGTGGTATTAAAAGAAGGGTAGGTTCAAAGTGGATTCATTAATTCAAACATTATTTTGTTTTTTCATTTTTCTCTTGTTAACAACTAATAAATTCTTTAAAATCAGTTTTTATTAATTTAAAGACGTGAAAATTAAATTAAATCACTAAAACTTTGTATTATTCTAATAGACTGTACTTTGTCTTTATGCATACTACTGATTGCGATTGCAAGAGGTTGGTACTGTCGCAGAACTAAATTTCTATTCGTCTCTCTATCGATGAAAACAACGTTTTTTTAAAAATAACGTTTCTTTAATTGTATAATTTGGTTTTTTTCCTACAGATTAATGGTTAAACGGGCACAAGGAAGAAAACGATTCGGTCGTAAGAATTTTAAGCGGAGATATTTTAGACTTACTACGCAAGATTTGACGTATTCCAAAACAAAAGGTAAATATTTCCTCTCGATGTTTGTTTTCCTCCCTCGAGAAATAAAAGCTCAAAAAATACACGAAATGTTTCACAGGTAAAGAACCATTGTGTAGAATACCACTAGAGGAGATTTTAGCAGTGGAGAGACTTCACGAGGATTCTTTCAAGATGAAAAACATGTTTCAAATTATTCAGCCGCAGAGGGCATTGTATGTTCAGGCTGCTAATTGTGTCGAGGAGAAGGAATGGATTGACATTCTCACAAAAATATGTCAAACAAATAGCAATCGTTTGGAAAGATATCATCCGAGCGCGTACATCAACGGCCATTGGCTTTGGTAAGTTTTATACATAAATAGTTTGTTATATATTAAATTTAATATCACAATAATGTAATAATCGTAATTTATAGTTGTCGGGCAGTTGCTGAGAATGCACCAGGATGCAGCGAAGTGTCGCCGGGTGTCGAGGCCGGTCTGCGAATGGTTCTGGATCCCGATCGCGATTTGCAACGGATACATTCGTTGATATTAACAAATATGCCGCGACTCGAAACACTGAAAAACGCGTGTGAATGCCAGGCGGTTTACGGTGCTAGTGATATGTCAGTTATACCGGACGGAGGATCGCCCATAGAAGACGTACCTTCCTGTTTCAAGACTTTGACCGCACTGAAGGAAGCGGCGTGCACGTTGCAGCGTGAACACAGAGCCTATTTTAGAAAACTGGCACGCGACACCAAATACGGCAGCAAGTACGTATTGCGATAATTGATTAATTTTAGTATTTATTTACTTAGTTATTTTGAATATTATTTGATTAACAAAAAATTAATATCCGCGATGCGTCGTGCTCTCTTTCTTGCAGACAAGCTCCCATTGGTGATGACAACTACCTCCACTTAGCTAGTAGAGCAGGATTTGATAATCAGTTAACGAAACGGACGTACGAGATGGACGGTCTAAATCAGCGCATAGACACGGATCACTACGACATGGGATTCTCGAGGAAGATCCTCGAAAGTCAGAGAAAGGACGACGCGTTCAGGTATCTCGATTCCGATTCCATTAATCGTAGATACGAGAACGAGAACAACTTATTGCGGGGATACGAAAACAACAGCGATACCATCAAGAGTATCCAGAATGATCTCAGAAAATTTGATCATAGTTTAAACAATACATTAAGATCTGACAAAACCGAGAGAAATGGTAACGAGAATATGGAAAATAAAAGGCTAGATAACAATTTGCTTACGGCAGATAGTATTAATTTATCGGGTACGTTATCAGACATACGGACGTTGGGTAATTACGACAACGCTCTTGCTAAAGTGTTAGATGATTGCACGCTGACGAGACGATTAAAGGACGACGTCCCTGACGTATCTTGTAACTCGATGACCAAGCCTGGCAATCATTGATTTACCTACGACGGTGATAGACAAATATACAAAATCTGCACGCGTTCCTATAAACTTGAAAACAAAACTTTAATTTGCGACGGATTTACAAATATTGATTCGATCGTGTCGTCAAAACAGAAGAATATTTATTTTTTTTGTAGACAAAGTTACTTTCTTTATCTCGATTGCATACAGAACAACGTAATCGTAAATTAAATAAAAATTTGTAAATTAAAAAAAAATATTTATGATTTACAAACCTTGGAACATCCGTGCATTTTTATTGCATAAAAATTAACGCCTCTGCTAACGAGAAGACAAATTTCTCTATTTAATAATGTCTGCATTTTATATAATATAAATTGCACTGAGATAATATTATTGATTTTTGGAACATTGCAGAACAAAGAGAATCGCGCAATGTAATATAATAATTTAATGTACCTTTTTGGTTTGTTACCATGCTATGCAGAACGTTAAACATCTTGTCGCCGCAGAAATCTCTACTATTTATTATTTATTTATTTTTTTTTCCACCTTTCATTTGATATGTTGGAGATGTATGTGCATGACACCGGCTGTGTTGTTGATTGCACAATTCGTAATCTCATTCTTTGGTGAAGAAGTTCTCGCCCGTGTAAAACTCAACGTTAGACGTTAAGTTTATGTTAAATGAAAACGATTATTACTGTATTATAGAAAAAAAATTAGCGTAGTTTTAAAGTTTATATATATATATATATGTATATATATATGTATAAAATTTTCGCGTTACCGTTTTCAATTAATATACATAATTCCATAAATTTTTAACACAGAATTATTTCTATATATTAACTATGTACGCAATTTCAGTAGAGTTTCGATATTTTTATGACACATTATTATATGTAACAAACATATATATATATATATATATATATATATATAAAAGACAAATAACAATCAGAAATATTATTACCGTTGAAATAGACTTTGTTACTTTATATTTAGCGGAAATTTTAAAATTTTTAAACAGATTTTTATCGTATATTATATTTACAAAATTATAATTCAAGTAGAGAAAACTTGAAACAATTGACATATTCTGAAAAGATAAGAAGATTTCCTCTTTTCAGACTTATATAAACAGAAGTGTTGTGAAAATGTTAAATTCTTAAAATGTTCATTTGTTTATACTAAAGTAATTTAAAATTAAGTTTTTTCAATATATATTTTCCATATAATCAGTTTCCATGTTTCACTAGCTGCATTCTCTTACGTACGCTTACACACATGTTGAATATACAGAAATATTAGATCTGCTAATTTGTTTTTAACAGAAAAAGAAAATGTATATTATGTGCAACAAAAAGATCTTGCGATTTCGAATTTTTTAACTTTGCCAATGTGTTATTTTCATTATCATTCAATCTTTGCGACGGAATATAATATTGGTAATATATATTGAATAAATATTTAATCGATTTCCTGTGATAGTAAGTAAACTTCGTAATAAGCAACAAATTTTCTATGAAATATATTATTTACATTTAATTTGTAACATTTAGACTTCTTAGGATATTCGGTGCGCATTTAATAAATGATTATTAATTATACTTATTTTTTAATTGGATATGTAATTATATATAGATAATGATTAATTTAGATCGCTGTAGGATTTACTAGTTTTTTTTTCTTTTTTTTTTGAAAGAATTAACACATACACATACGCACGTGAGATGTATATATAACACACTGTACATATACGTTTGCATTAAAGAATCATATGTTTTTAATTAATAATAGGTAATTTTTTGAAGCAATCGACTAATATAAAAACAAAACACGTACATATCTATATAAAAAGTTTAGCGTTCTTTTTATAATAATTTCTTCGGAGCGTAAGTCTGAGAAGTGTTGGTTCTGTTGTAATATTTCTAATAATTTAAGCAAGCATAACGAGCAAAAGAGAAAAAAAGAAGGGTAGAGAGAGATAAAGAAAGAAAGAGAGAGAGAGAGATTCGACCTGAACTGATGAAAAAAATACGTTATTTTTTTATTGTTTTATTATATACACACATTCGTAGTATGTATATGTGCGCGTTTTATACTAGATGAGAAAAAGTGTGAGAAAATTACATGTTTCGAAAACGTGAACTCAACAAGCGTTAAACTAAAAGCCATACTAATATTATTGTAACTGCAATCCCTCCATTTTAGTAGAGAGAACTAATATAATTATAATGAATATAAAATAATAAGGAAAAGGCAATTGTTGAAAGAAAAATTGTACAGCTGTTGTTACAGGTTTCAAATAAGTATGTGTTAAGTGTACAGTGTACAGAATTGTGTTTCTTTCTATATATATATATATATATATATATACACACACACACATATATATACAGTGGAACTTCTAGTATCCGAATTAATCGGGAGACAGTGCTGTTCGGATAAAGGAATTTTCGTATAAGAGAAACTCGTTTAATATCATGATTATTAAACTGTATTTAAAGAAAAAATAATACAATAATTTGAAAAAAAATGATAAAGTAGCGAAAAAAAAAGAAAAAATACGAAAGAAGAATATAAAGAAGTTTGTAATGTAAAAAATAAGAAGTTCGCGTAATACTTATATAAATGTTAATATTTGTTAAATCTATGAATCCCAACATTTTTTTTGCTGCTAAATCACATAAATTTTTTATTACATTAGGTTGTGTTGAAGTACATTCTGTTAGTTTCTCGAGCCATCTAAGTCCTGTTTCCAATGCTCCTCAAATGCTACGGCGTGCGAAGGCCCATCATCATCACTTTCATTGCACTCTTCTTGTTCAAGACGAGAATTTGTAACATTGTTAATAATATCTAATTAAGCCTGTGTTTTGATCAGATTGAAATCACTCTGTGTTATATAATCAGTATTGCACAGGTATTATGTGCAACACATAGAAACAGTTTCTCTTGTGTTCTGCAAAATTATTCTTTCTTCATTAATTTCTTCAGCTTCGTTGTAGATAAGAAGCTTTCTCCATGCTTTTTTCTAGCGTGATATTCGTCATAGATGACCAAGAAATTTTTGATCGTAGAGGACACAAGCAGGAAAATGTGATCTGTTCGGATAATAGAACATTCGGATGGTGGAGCGTACGGATAACAGAAACGTTCGAATACTAGAATGTTGGATACTGGAGATTCCACTGTATATGTAAAAAGTAGATTGCTATTCGATATTTTTATCTACTTTTCCTCTCCTTTCCTTTCTCTTCTCTTTTATTCTCTCTTCCTCTCTTCCTCTCTCTCTCTTTCTCTCTCTCTCTCTCTCTCTCTTTCTCTCTTTATCTCTTTATCTCTCTCTTTTCAGGCGTAAGAAATCTAAAATAAGTTTTAGCCAATTTGTAGACAAATCTCTCGAATTGTTTATAAAATAATTGAATTATGAAAAATTGTATTGAGCTATTAGATATATATATATAGGATATATACCACACACAAACCTAGTTTAAAAACTCTAACATATCCGTGCAAGGCCTTTGTGTGTATAGAATTATCTCGCTGTCTAATGCAGAGAATAATAGAATTAATATTGTATAAATTATTAAGTAAAAAAAAAGTTATAGATTCAAATCGCGATGAACAATTTTACATAATAATGTTATAGCTTGTCATAGGGTGTTTCTTCATTTCGTACACACACACATGTAGATCGTATTAGGATATATATATATACAAAATGTGTTTCAGCTTTTCTGAAATTGAAAACGTAATCGAGTCAATTAAATCGATTTGACGTTGACGTTACAAAAAAAAGCCTTCAATGCTACTCGGAAGAGAATGTAACATTGTTTATATACAATTGATAATTAAATCGATTATTTATTTAACTACTTGTAGCGACTCATTGTTTTTTTAAAGGATTCTCACCTCTAAGTACCCAGTCTTGTGTTCTCTTGTGTATTTCACTCTTGTCTTCAGGTAATATTGTTAATTAATTCTGCATTGCGCGCATTTTCAGATTACACACACACATTCACATATACACAAATGTAATATAATTTACATATTAAATAATAATTACAGTTGAAAGAAATCGAGAACTTTATACAAAGACGCTTGTTGTTAGTAGCAGGAAGGTCCCGAGTTCGAATTCACACCTTCGGATTTTTCCGGGCCGATAACTTTCAGTCAAATTTATCGATTGAAATGCAAACTAAATCGGGCCTCTAATCAGCTAGCCCTCCAGTTTGGAGGTTGGGGGTTAGGCTAACAACCTTGCCCCGTAAAACTTGTATTGTTAAGAGACCAGAAGTTAAGCCTCCATCGTGTGCGCTACCATTTGCACCACCGTGTAGAATTAAAAATATTGTGCTGTTTCTGTGAATATTATAGTCAGCAATAGTGCACTCATCTCTTAGTTGACGATCCTAACAAAAATATTAAAAAATATCAAAAAAAATATTCAAGAAAGGAGTTAAATCACATTTTCCATCATTAGTACATATCAACCATAATGATTGATACAGTACATATTAAGGATTGAAAACATAGTTTAATTCCTTTTTTTTTGAATTTTTTTCTTGATGACTTTTAATATCTTCTGTTTGTACAAAAATCTTCATCATGGTCTATAATAAAAAAATTCCAAAATATAATAGAATACTTTAAGATATATATTTTAGTATTTTATCTTAATTAAATAGTTCATGCAATAGTTCGGCAATTTTAAACACAAATAAATATAGCTTATCAAGATAATAAATTTGAAACGAAATGTATTTTATTACAAAATACATTTTATTCTTATACGCACGTGTGAATTACGTCAGTCGCACAGATTTGATCGTCGCACGAATCTAAATCCTGAAAAATAATAAAATGTGTTATCTGATATCAACATCAGAATGTCACATCAATCGATTATTATCATATCTGTCATTGAAAACCTTTCCATGTCACATTTTATTTTATTTCATGTACATAATTTTTGATAACGACGTATGATCTAATTGTTGCGTCTTATAGAAATCAGACGACAAAAACAAAAGAGACAAAAACGAAAGAGAAACTTTCTTTTTTTAAACGTTAATGGAGAAAAAAAACCATGAACGTGCATCAGTCGTCAATAATATGATCAAGATAAGTTTTATCTGTTACGGTGACGTTATTTTGATACGGACAAAAAGCTTTATAAATCTGCACTCATGTTTTGAAGTAGTTGACACCATCAGAAAAGCGTTCGCCAATCGGCAGCAATTTATAAAATTATGAGAAAATCTCGTCATCGCAAAGCGAAAAGAAATTGATTAGATGTTTATTAAAGCCGCGCAGAAACCTTTCTCACAAAACACAAACTAAAGAGTGCTTCGGTTCTCAAACATCCTTACTCTAAAACGCGACAATTTCGTGAATGAATAGCGGGGCGTCAATATCGATAACATATTATTATCTATGTTGAGCGGTGACATTTTTGCGGTTTCATTTTTTCGTCGCTCACGAAGAGACAACATTCGGTAGGAGCGCGGAAAGCAACATTCAAGTTCGACTGCAATCAACAGATAGGAACGAAAACCACCGCTGAGGGAAGTTCAGGTTGTGCGGATTCAAAGCGAATCGTCGTCCCAGGTGAGTTTCTTCATGAAACGACAGGATGTAAACACGTACGAAATAAAAACGCTTGAAAAAGATAGGAATTACATTGCAATTACACATCTTCGTACAAAAGAGACGTATTTTGCTTATATAAAGTTTCAAATATAAGGATAAGAAAGGTCAATATATCGAGCAAAAACAGATCAATAAATATGTATATTTGAATAAAAAAGTGATTACATACGCGCAAAAATATTAAAATGCGAAACGTTTCGAGCTCTTACATGAGTCTTCATTAGTCGATTTACATATAAAATAAGAAAATAACGAAATATAAAATTCGATTGTAGTCGCGAAGTTCATTTAAAGCTTTTCTCACAGGACGTGCGCTCCAATTGTAGAAAGATTAGTCGTACTTTATATAAAATGAGACAACAGGATTGTCTATGAGAATTAAAAAGAAAGAAGTTAAAGTTTCAAATAAAATTAATTTAAAAACGGCCGTAGTAAAATTCAAAATAACCGAAATAGATCATCACAGCCTTCGGAACTACAGTTCGAAGTAGTTATATCGAGGTATAATAATGTAGTAATATAGTGGAATGTTTCAATCATTTATTGGTTTTTGATCATCTTCAGCCACACTGAATAGAATACATAAAAAAATTGAAAAAAATTACAGGATGCAAAATACATATTGGAAAATATAATTTAAAATTAAATAATTTAAAATTAAATACAAGGAAAGAAAATAAATAAAGTGAAGTAATGAGGCGTCACCCTTCAGGCTCTTTCCCAATAATAAAAATCAATATTCGAAATCAACGGCTACATAGAGCCAGCGCAGGATGTTGTGCAATAAATAAATATACTTAGATTATGTTTCAAAACGTTTTGACTATATTTTCAGTCCTTATCAATTGAATCTTGAAACTAAAAGTTACATAGTAATTAATAAATTTAAACGTCAATCTTCAACAATGATGTATACAAGTGAGTATCTCGTACAAGTCATGCTTGCTTCTATAAAGAAAATAAAGTTTCGCTGTAATTCTAATAATTCTCCTGTTCAAATTAATCCACAGTTAATTTTTTAGTCCTACAAGTGTGTCCACAGTACTACGGCCGTTTTCAAATTAAAGTTATGCTGACCTCAAAAAAGCGAGATTTAGCACGAGATAAATCAACCTCGTTTTTTTAATTATATTTATAGAAATTTCGATAAAGACATCTACTTATCCATGAAACTGTGGATTAATTTGAACAGAAGAATTATTAGAATTATAGTGAAACTTTATTTTCTTTCCTTGTATTTAATTTTAAATTATTTTCCAATACGTTTTGCATCCTGTATTTTCTTTCAATTTTTCTATGTATTCTATTCAGTGTGGCTGAAGATGATCAAAAACGAATAAATGATCGAAACGTTCCACTATACATTATTAATCTAACTACCTCGAACTGTAGTTCCGAAGGCTGGGAAGGTTATTTCAAATAAAAATTACAAAGAAAGTGTAAGATTTTACAAAATGTTTTTCAATCAATGTCTAAATATCAAGAGAGAATGCGTGCAATTTTTTTTTTTTTTTACATAAATGCAAATTACATGCACCAGTTTTTCGTTTGTAATTAGATTTAGTCGAGTCGATTTTGTTGTAGCTTGATTGAAAGTTGCGAAGATAACTGTGTGAAAACATTGATAAGAAAATCTTAACTTGTGAAAAAGTGCAAAAACCCATTGGTCATAAAGTTTGCCATATTTAAATGCGCAATGTTAATGCTTGCACGTTACGTCGCACTGATAAGCGCTTTAGGATTTTTGACAAGTGTTGCGACTAGCAACGAACAAAAAGATAAGGAATGGTGGGAAACCACATTGGTTTATCAAATCTGGCCCAGAGGTTTTCGGGATAGCGACGGCGATGGTGAGGGTGATCTGAAGGGTGAGTTGTGCAACATATGCGTGACTGATAAGTCTCGCATTATCCACGTAAAAACTCCAAAAAAAATACGTGCAAATTAATTTGTTCAGGTATTATTAGCCAGCTCGATTATCTCAAAGATCTCGGGATAGAGACAATCTGGTTAAATTCTATTTACGAATCACCGTTCGACGACTCGGGATTCGACGTTTCCGATTTCAAGCGTATAAATCCTCTCTTCGGAACTTTGCAAGACTTCGACAATTTGGTGCAAGAAGTGCACAGGCGAGGTATAAGATATAATAACTTGTACTACATTATTGAAAGCTTTGTGATATTCTCAATGTTTTTTTTTGCAACAAAAATAATTAACGCGTTTTTCGACAATTATTATCACACAAAGTAATTACTTTTGCCTAATTTTCTACAGAATTGAAAATTATTCTGGACTTTATTCCGAACCACTCCAGTGATCAACATGTATTTTTTAAGCAATCGGTACAGAGAAAAGAGCCGTATTCAGATTATTACATTTGGGCTGATGGTGGTGACGATAACGGCACAATTCCACCGAATAATTGGGTATATTGCAATTTCAATTTTTACCTAATATTTTTTTATACAAATTTTGCCAAAATTTTGCATCGACGAACTTAACTTGAAAAATTTTCTTACTCATTTAATACACAAACGATATATTTCTTTCTGTTATTTTTCACGCAGGTGAGCACTTACAGCGAAACCAAAGGGTCCGCGTGGACGTGGAATGAGAAGAGGCGACAATGGTATTACCACAAATTTCACTACACTCAGCCGGATTTTAATTTGAGAAACGAGAAATTACTCGAAGAGTTAATGGTAACACATTGAGTTGCAAAGTTAATTGTAAAAAAAAAAAAACGCACAAAGATCTCGCGTTTAGTTGAAAACGTTCGATAAAGTTGTGACGACAAAACGTTCTGCGAAACAATTAACACTGTTGATTTTCTTTTTGCCGTGTGAATAATCTGACAAATACTTCAATTTTGCCTTTTAACCAACAGCAATCGCTACAGTTCTGGCTGCTAAGAGATGTTGACGGGTTTTGCATTCATTCGGTGCCGTACTTCTTCGAGGACGAAGCTTTGCGAAGCGAATTGATCGCCGGAAATGGTTTTTATACTTTCGGTCTTCCCGAGAGTACGGCTCTTCTTTACAGATTTCGTCAATTTATCGATAATTGGTCATTGGCAAAACAGAACGTCGATCCAAAGTACGATTTTTCTGTTTTCCGCTATCTTTCGAATCTGTATATAATATTTACGAGAAAAAAATTTTTTTAATTTTATCAGATTGCTGATCGCCGAATCGTACGATACCTCTAACGAGAATCTGATTGCTTACTACGGCAACGGCACGCACAAAGGCATTCCGCCTTTCAATTTCAAATTCATCACGCATGTCGATAACGACAGCAATGCCTATGATGTTAAACAGATCTTGGACGAGTGGATGAAACTTCTCCCGCAAAACACTCTGACCAATTGGGTGGTAAGAGTTTTGTAAGAAACTAAGCTGTGTATTGAAAAAGATTTTGCCGAAATATATATATTGTGAAGATTAAATTTTTGTCTGTTAAATAAAAAATTAATTTTGCTAGTGACATATTGTTCTTATATTAATCTCTTTTGAAACAGCTCTCAAATCACGAAAATTCGAGAGCAACCACGAGAATCGGTTTAAATCTAATCGACGGCCTTCACATGCTCAGTCTTCTCTTACCCGGGCAATCGTACATTTATTACGGCGAGGAGATAGCCATGCTGGACACGAACATAACTTGGGAAGACACCCGCGATCCCATGGGATGCGCCAGAGACCCTAAAGAGTTCAACAAATTTTCGAGAGATCCGTTTAGAACTCCCATGCAATGGAACTCGGAAGTTTCAGCGGGATTTTCGACAAATAGCACAACTTATCTGCCTGTTGATTCTTTTTACGTTTCCAGAAATGTGGAAATACAACAGAATGCATCCGAAAGCAATTTGAATACGTACAAGAAATTGGCCAGATTAAGGAAGAACGTGGTCTTCAAGAACGGAGATTACGAACTTGCAAGTTTGAACTCCGATCGTGTACTGGTGTTAAAAAGGTAAGCACGTTAGAAAAAAAAATTAAAAACAATCGCACCGTTTTCTTGTAACGAATGCTTTTGATCAAAATAGATTTCTAAAAGATCATCCCGTGTACATCACTGTAATCAATTTGGGCTTGCGAATGGAAATGGTTGATTTAACTGAGATATGTCCTGATGTGAAGGAATGGCTGGATGTTGTTGTAGCTCGTAGCAATGCGATGTATCCTCCGTACGTATTATTTAAATATTTATAGAAATTCTTCACCAAAGTTTGCGCGGGCTTTTTTTCTCGTGCAGACAAACAACCGTGAGAGAAGTTTCGCTTCAGAAATCGAAAATAAACTAATAATACTCCATGATCTTGTTTTTTTGTTTTTGTTTTGTTTTGTTTTTATTTATTTATGTATATATATATATATATATATACATATATATATATATATGGAAGATATGCAGGCAAATTCGAGCCAGAACACAGGATGTTGTTGTGTATTGTTTTTATTTCTTTCTTAAAAATATACATTTTTAAGGAAGATATGCCTGCATATCTTCCTTATTTTTTCATCGAGCTTCACACAATCAAGTTATTATATATATATATATATATATATATAATAACTAATATATATATATATATATATATATATATTAACTAATATAATAAAAAAAATATATATATATATATTTGTTTTTTTTTTTAAGTAACACATGTAATGATCAACACTTTCTCACAAATTGACGCGTTTTTAGGAGTTGTGTTCGGCGAAATAATATTGTATTGACAGCAAACGCTGCGCTCGTATTAAAAGGACAAGAAGATCCTTCGACCAAGCCAGGTAGTACGTGACTTTAATTAATTAGAATTTACGTAAGAACTTATTAAATATTTATTACTGTCTTTTTTCTATACAAGCGAGATATTTGTGTGAGCAACCGCGCTCACTTATTTATTTGTGAATACTGTGTTTCAGCGACGAAAACCACCACACCACCATCGAGCACAACGAAATCTGATAACGAGGCGTCAAGTTTCACATCCGTACTCCATTTAGTGATAAGCGCTGTTATAACTGTGATAGCGGTACAGAATGTAGTAATAAAATAAAGATAACGAATTTGTATGTGATAAATAGAGTGCGACAAATGTGAAATGTCAATGTTGCGTGATCTTTGATCAAATGTACTAGAGATGTGAGATATGAGAGCGAATCATAATTTTTCTCCGAACTCCCTCGGAGAAACACTTGGAATTTTTTTTCCGTTTATTATCGTTAAATAATTTTATTTACTTTGTTGCAAATGCTTAAGAAAATCAGATTACGTGACGTAATAATATTGTAAATTAAGATTTTTTTCCTGTCCACGAGATTTAATAATATCTTTAAAGATAATAAAGAAGCGATACGCGGATTGGACGAGATTATAAATTGTTAATAATAGCGAAGCTATTATTATCTCTCTTGCATGAAGTTAAAAACAGTTTACAGATGTGTGTATGGAGGTCATTTGGGATCACCAGATATCAGCTTGTGGTAGCAATATATGTAGGTAAATGTGGCCCGGAGATTTATTCCCCGCGAAGACTTCGAGTGATCAACATACATATTTTCTCAGTCAGCACGCGCTCGTCTAATCATAAAAATTAAATCAGAAGACGGATATAAAAACGCGTACCTAAAAGTGAGAGGAAAAAAAAGATTCGAGAACAAGAAGTGAACGGTTACAAGTGTTAACAACATATTCTCGCAATCGTTAACGCAACAAAAATATGTGTAGAAAATAATAGTTTTGGAATATTTAGACGCGTTACTTTAGACTTTGTTGTTTTTCGTGTTCTGTGTGTAGAAAATAAGATAGAAAATGAGACTGCTTCACGAAAAACTCACATTCGCTCGCACTCAGAAAGCCCCAACTTACGACGCCATTCCTCTGATTGTTATTGACAAGGGGAAAAAAACGCATTTCGAAGGTTTAAAAAAACAAAAGTTTTCATTAAACCATACACATATATACTCAACTCTCGCATTCTACATTCTCGTATAATTTTTATTTCTTTCAGTTCACGAAAACGATCTGAAGTATTACGTTTCCAGTCCGTTCTGGATGAAATTCCGATTGTTGTTATTTTGGATACTGTGGGTTGCGCTCGTAACGGCAATGATAACCCTTGTTCTTACGTGTTTTTGCTTTACGCCACAATTCTGTTACAATTCACACGTTCATCGCTACATTCGCAGTCACATGAATGAATAAGTGAGTACACACACGTATAAAAAAAAAAAAAAACATTGACAAATATTTATAAAAATATTGTCACTTTACATTCACGATCCGCAGGTCATTACCGTGATACACATCTAATCGCAGATCGTTGTCGTTACATGCGATATTATTGAGATAGTTCAGTTCCTTGTTGCAAATTCGACTCTTCGCTGGAATGGTGTAATATAACAATCAAGATGCCGCGTGTTAGGCATCAAATGGCGTCAATATTTTCCCTACCTAGAGTTTCTCTATCCTATAGGTATCGCGAATATTAACCTGAAATTTCGATTGAAAGCATTCGCAACGCAAATTTCGGAATAAATTGTTACACGTACTTCGATAATAAAAAAAAAGAAACCATTTAACAAATAACAGTAGACGAGTGTTATAAGACTTTTAATAATAAAATTGTTATTATATCAAGTCGTTGTTACATTAATTATTTTACACTGGGAAATTATAGTTTTAACTATATATTAGTATATAGTATTTTTAATTTGTAGTTTGAACTATATATTAATATATAGTTATATAATTTTAACTATATATTTACACAACAGTTCTATCGCAATTTATATTACAAATATATGAACTTTACATATTCTCTTATTATATATTTCTATATTACAATTGCAAGACTCACAAAGAATTTGAAATCTACGGTTTTACAAACGCACCTACCTGTACGAAAATACTTTTCCCAAAGTAGAAATTTGTCTTTTTTTTATACTAACTGTATATCAATGCAAAATACTTTTGTGAAAATGATTATATACAGGAAAAATATTTTGTTTTTTCGTACTTTGCGCGTCGCTCTTTTCAAAAAGAGAATTCAATTTTAACGGATTAAAAAATAAACACCGCAGGAACATGTTTTACTTTACACCTCTTGCTTAGTGACCGATTGCGATCGCTTCAGGGTTCCCGATTGGGATTCCCGATTCGATTTTCCTTGAACCAACGTCGTCGAGCTCAACATAACGGAAATTTGTTCCGGCAACGGGCACGCGATCAACAAGAGATCTTCCGCGTTGTAATACTTGTTCAATATTTGATGCAGCTGCGTGAACGCGGCGCAAATGTTGTTCTTTACCGGTTTAAACAGAATAAATTCGGTTTCTTTATTGGCCAGATAGAGCTGCATCGACTGTTGTATGTCCGGACATTTGAACTTTATTATCCTCAACACATCGGCCACCGTTGTAGCCAATTCCTGCGCGGTGCCCAGTGGATTCTCTTGCTGGCTCTTGCTCGCGTCGTGAATTCTCTCCTTCTCCAACAACTTGATAATGGGATAAATCAGTAAATAAGTCGCGTGCTGTATCAGTCGCTGACACGCGAACTTGAGCTTCGCGTCCACGTGCTTCCTCGAGTCGATCAGCTGTTCCTTCATCTGAGGCGCGCCTTCCAATAGGAATTCCAGCAGAGCGTTGTTCGACAGGGACAGACTGAAGAGCCGGGAACTCTTCTCGAGCAGTCCGAACGCGGCGGTCTTCACCTTAGAAAAGTCGAAGCTGTACTCTTTGATGGTAAAGTCGACTTGAAACGGCGCGATCTGCTCCCTAAGAATCAGCAGATGCTTGATCTGAAACAATTCGGCGTCCAGAACGCTCGCTCGCTTCTCGATCTCCTGTCGGGCGTTCTCGATGCTCTGCACGCAGTGGGAAATGGCCTCCTGGCTGAGCGACTGGAACACGGATCTGTCCAGGCAACGGTAGAGCCTGGACAGACACACGAGAGTTCTGCGAACCGTGGGATACCACATGGCGTGCAGATCGGCCGGGGAACTGCCCATGTGGGTCTTCTGGTAGATCGAATCGATGACTATGTGATTACGCGAGACCGGTTCCAAAGCGGAACTGTCGGTGGACGACACCGAAATTCTCTTCATGCGAGTCTGTCGAGTCTCTTCCCGGATGGACTCCGCGATGTCCTCCATCATCTTCAGCTTCTCCGGATAAGCCAGATCCCCCGACGAAGGATTATAATTGAGCACGTCCGATTGCAGGTACAAGTGCGCACGGAACACCAATCTCTCCTGGACATCGTGCAACAATTGCAGACATATGTTCCCGAAGCCTTCGAGCGGTTCGAAATTATTCTGCACGTATTCGTCCAACATCTCGATTCGCAAGATGCAGCAGATTTCCGCCAATGTCTCGAGATGGTTGATGTGTATTATGAAAGGCCTCAGTGCGTCGTACAGCGAGGTGCAAAGGCTCTCCAGATAGGCGGTCAGTCCGCTCGATTGTTTCGAGAAGAACTCGTAGAACAGCTTGTGCTCGTCTATCGACGTGTGTAAAAACAGTGCGCAGGAGTGTCGCACCAAACTGCAATGATCACCGTTGTATTTCTCCTTGACGGAGTTCAGAGATTTCTGTATGCTCGTGCTCAGCAGTAGGCCACGCTGGCTCCAGTAATACTGATGACACTCGAGCAACAAGCTGTCGTACTCTTGTCTCTTGTACGATTTGTTCTCGACCTGCTCGATAACCGGTTTAGTCTTGGCCAATATGGTTCGAAATCTGCCGTAGAACAGTGCGAAGGCCGTGTTCGCGTTCTCGGACGAGCTCGCACTGTCCTTCGTGTTCAAAATGCTCTCCGTGGTTTTGGAGAACAGATTGAAGATGTAGTTCTGTATCAACGCGATCGCCTTCGACTGGCAGTGCCTGTAACGCACCAGATACACACCACTCTCGTTGAACGACGAGTTGTTTTGTATGAAGTCTATATTCGTGTCGATCTTGTCCAATATGTTGAAGAACATTTCACTGTTGACGGACAAGGTGGGCGCGTCCAATTTCTCTATGATCACGTCGATCTCCTTGAAGTACTTCACGTATTCCGTGATGCTGTCGATCCTAGTGTTCAATTGCTTCTGATCGGAAATGAGCTGCTCGCTGGCCTCGTACAGAGAAGTGGTCTTGTTCGACACCTCGGTGTACTGTTTGTAGAGCGCGGAGAAGTCGTCCAACGCCTCCTCTATCTGCGAGCAGATCTCCTGGCACTCGGACTGCCTCGACTTGAGCTCGTCGAGATACAGATTGTACTTTATGTCGTACAGAGACGCGTGTCTCCTTTCCAGGGACAGATAGTGCTGGAGCAGGTCCTGATACTTCTCTATCGTGACCGAGTCTTCTCGGGAGTCCTCTGGCCGCGACTTTTCCTCGTCGACCGCGTCGGTTTGCAAATTCGACGACGGAAAGGACGAAGTTACGGCGATTTCCAGATTCGTCAGACAATCCTTCTGACAATCCGTCAACGGGGCCAGAGAATCGTCACCCTGATCCCACTGAATTAGGTTATGCGGAATTGCTTTTGTCTTCGACATCGTTCTGTGTGTTCGCGATGTATCTCTCACAGTAACGAAATCATATGTGTGTAACGACACTTACTTTACAATGCCGATCAGAACGCGATCGAAAACAGGATTTCAATTCGCATGTCTGAACGCATCAATCGAGCACGCAGTCCGCAGAAACTGTCAAAATTCGCCACGTACGGCCAGCTGTAGCGCGTCGATATTATCGATAGCGACATTATCGACACTTTATCTCACACACACACACACACACACACGTACGGGGAATATGAAAACACACGCAAGTTTCGTATGTGTTACACCCGTATATTTTTTTTATCAACATATCTTTGTTATACAATTACAAAGAGTTGGTCTTACATATGTGAGATTTATATCGGAGAAATGACGTAAAGAGGAAAAAGGAGAACTGGGAAGGGGGAGAGGGGGTTAATACACATAAGCTTGTTTTACGTATTAAAATCTAAAAAAAGACTGTAATAAAGACTGTAGTATAATACCAGTGATTCGCTCGTGTGTGTTTATGCAAAAATATGTTAATTTGTAAAAATAAACTATTCTCAATATTTGCGTTACGCACATCGCGCTTATGAGTAACCGCGGTATCCGGACGGATTGGCAATGGTTCCGTAAGTACTGCCGCGATAACTGTACGGATAATACGGACTTCTTGCGGGGTACGTCGAGCCGTAATTCGTACCGTAGCCATCGTATCCGTCGTAACGGCCGTACCCGCCACGTCCGTATCCATAACCATCGTCGTAACCGCCGTAACTTCCGTAGCCTCCGTAGTTTCCGTAGCCTCCGTAGCCCCCTAAACCCCCGTAACCTCCGTAACCTCCGTAACCACTTCTTACTCCATAATCACCCCCGTATCCGCCGTAACCGCCGTATCCTGAATACCCTGGATAGTTACCGTAATATCCGTATCTGTAACAAGTTTATTTACATCTCTTATTTTTTATTCTTATTCTTTTCTCAATATATCGTTTTTTAAATATTATTGTACTTACAATAATAAGAAATAAAAAGTCGTTTACGAGCAAAAAGGTTGTTATATAATATGTTGAACATTTCGACTGTTTTTCTTCACAAGACTTCTGTTTGACCATTTTATTTTGTGACAACCCTTTCACACGATGCATGTGAAACATACGTCAGAAGAACACCGAGCTTATATTGCGTCTATTCGTTTTGCGGCCTCTATGTAACTATTATTGCGGTTTTTTATTTTTCACTTTTTATTTTTAATTCTATTTTTGTATAAGCAACTGAAGATGGCTCAAGTACGAGTCCGAAACGTTTTGCTGTAAAGGTTTTTGAGATGTTACAAGTTTAAAATTATATTATATAACAACCTTTTTGCTCGTAAACGACTTTTTATTTCTTGTTCTTGTATTTACAAACCGAGCGTTTATCTCTCTTCATTATTGTACTTTTTTTTTTTTTATCTTACCCAAGAAGTCCTCCTCCGGAGTAACCTCTGGTATATCCTGGAATCAGGCTGCCGCCGCGATACGTTGTGCCAGGATAAACAGATCCCGGATATCCGCCGGGATATCCACCCCACGATCCGCCGGGATATCCTCCTCCCCACGACCCGCCGGGGTATCCCGGATAGTCTTTGGTTATATGAAATGCTGATGAATTAATGCGATTCTCGTATTAGTACATAAAAAATAAAATCGTCGAATAAACTTTATCAATATTTAAAAACAATTGTTTTGAAACATCGTTATAAAAAGAATAAAAAAATACACACTCGTTTTCTTGAGAAACTACTACTCGAGTTGCGGAGAAATTATAGAAACACGCTTCTCTAAAAATTTCCGCAATTTGCGTGCACAAAACGATTACGTAACGTTTACGCGTGCAGAATGCAAAAGCAAAACCGCGGGTGGTGATCCTAGATATACGTAATCGATTCACTTCCAGTGTGATGTATATAATGTAATGGTGCGATGAGTAATTGGCATATTAACTAAGTGTGTCACTGCCGTTCTCACGCTCTGACTTTGAGAAACGGACAGTGAAAACAGGGAAAAACACAACACACCACACTAGTTGTAATCAGATGCTAATATGTCGAGCCGCACGAAGGTCTCTTCTGACTCTCTTGTACCGGAAAATAATTCCTCTCACGAGACCTCAAAGAAATTAATCAAGATGATTGATCTCCCGTGTTTTCCTTTTATGAATCGC
This sequence comes from Pseudomyrmex pallidus, assembly GCA_014825455.1. Classification (NCBI taxonomy): domain Eukaryota; kingdom Metazoa; phylum Arthropoda; class Insecta; order Hymenoptera; family Formicidae; genus Pseudomyrmex; species Pseudomyrmex pallidus. Next base: position 21,700 of record QVNV01019975.1, read on the forward strand.
TCTGTGCGATTCTTCGTTCTCGCGTTTCTTCCAACATAACTATATATAATTTGTATTTCAAGAAATAATTAATGTCACATATAAAAAACATTATCCGCGTATGTAAGTAGCCCTATTACACGTTATGCAACAAACGCGAGCTATCAAAGTGTCATATCAAAAAAGCTTGTCTAAGGTCATGCGCCAGCGATATCCTTGAATTATTAAATTGTTTACCCGTGTTGCAACTATTATGTAGAAAATTTTTATTTACGTCTCAATATATTAAAAACACGTAGCGATAAATATTTAAATTAACAAGATATTTAAAAACAAAAAAATAAATTAAGAAAAATTAAATTATACTACGCTCTTACTTCGATCGCTCGCAGATGGAGTCAAATCTCCCTGAGCGCCGTTTGTGTTATCTTCATTTGCGCGCGCGGACCGCTCTGCGTTTATTGGTGCTAATTTTGTTATTAACTCCGATTGCAGAGATTCGGCCGCGTTAGAGTCAAACGCAAGTAGACTGCACAAAATCGATACCTACAAAGACAACAATAAATGTAAATAACAAATAAGTTGCAAACACCGATAAGAACAAAGCTTTCGGTGATAAAATTCTTCTTTCTCATTAAATATTTAAACTTCGTCATTACGTAAAGTTTGCACAAAGTGAGAGTAAGGTCTCGATTTTACTTCACACATGATTTCGCGGTTGTGCAAAATTTTTTTTAAGGAAAGTGTACAATTGTAATTTTTAAATTAATTTTTATAGAAAAATATTTTTATAGAACTCTAGTTCACTTTGCTTTTAAATACGAAAAGAAAGTTGAAATAAAAAAAAATATATATAAATAAATATATGAGATTACGTACTACATAGTCCTCTGAGTGCTTGCAAAAATAAAGAAAACAATTCGATTACTTACAAGAATCAACTTCATGTTGCCGGTGTTGCTACTTGCATTTTTTGGAGAAAAACCACAGTGTGTCGGAAACACGGAGATCTACTATCGTACTAACGTAGGTCTCTATATATCCTCTCCTTTTTAACACGTCGAGATGCCCCTCCTTGTATTTCAAGGTAGTCTCGGTTGTTTGAGCTTAGGTCGCACTTAGGAGCGATGACAAGGACGTTGACAAGAATCGGTGCGACACGCCCGAAGATGTGGAAATTATCTTCCCGAAGAATTTACATTTCCTTCTTATGCATATACGCACCGCTTTCGAAGATAGCGGAACGTCGGCGTCGGTACCGGATTTTAACATTACGTACGAGTCTCCGATTTTTTTTTTTTTTTTTATTATCTCACAGACCGTAAATTGATTCGATTCCTATCTCGAATTTCTCCGCTTCTCCGTGAAGAGCTTCGAAAAAGACTTTTTCGACAATTATGATATGGACAAATGGGAGAAACACAACTTGTGCTTTTATTGAGCGAACTCTTTCACCTCTTCTCTTATTATTTCGTTTAGAAATGTCGAATGTTACGAATGTTTTAAGTTTTAACATAGTTTTGGGTTACGAGAGAGAACAGTGTAAAATATATTTTTTTTTAATTGTTGAGAGTGTGCAACACACACATGTCACGCACAACATGTGATAGAAAAGAAGAGACATCTCCTTTTCTTTTCTCACAAATTCTTTTTTCATTTGAACGCAATCTTATGTAACCGTTTCTATACATAGTCGTGACATTAGGTTCACTGTCATATCGTTCTCTTTTTACATTTACTAACATGGACTAGTTTTTCTTCGCGCACACACATTACGTGTCATAATTGCCTTCTTCCTGAAGACTATGTGAAGTTTCTGCGAGAAAAAGAGCGAATTCTCTCTCTTACGTATCAAAACGTCGTAGTTTTCGTTTATGTGTGAGTTTACTTTTTCAAGTTTATTTCTTATAAAATTCCAGTTTTCAAAGTGCGGTGTCTCTTGTTCGGTGATTCTTGTATTTGCACACGTATGGAATTTTAATGTGCGTTTTCTAAAGATTGTCGGTCTCTTGCGCAAAGCCGATAAATGTGTATTGCAAACACAAAAGACAGCCGGAACTTTCATAACAATCTGAAAAGAAGACGAGGACTCTCTCTTCCTGTTAATCTTTATCAATACCCCTGTGTGTTTATCCCAATTTCGTATTGATAAAGTGTATACGCTCTTACTCCGAGGCAAACGACACGATTCTTTTATATAATTTTTCCTCTTTCTTCAGCTCATCAAATCTGTTTTTGAAAATGACAATTGCAAGAAAATTATATGTGTGCGCATGTAAAAACGTCGTTGTTTTTCTTTGATCGCGAAGACGACAGCGCGCTTTCGACGCACGTGCGTCCAAAAAAAGGAATAACAAATACTATGAACTGTGACTTGCTTGCGCAACATTGTAGTGTTGACGCGCGAGAGAAGTTTTAAAGTGAATAAATTAAACATACGCACACACCTGCGCGAGAATTCTTTAGTTTCGGCTGCGTCAACTGGCAAGGTCGTAAAATTTACCGGCAAGTAGTCCAAGATCGCGCGTGACGTTGCGATTTACTTCAAGGGATGACAGTATCGCGTACTCGAATTATATATTGTATATACATACATATATGTACACGGCGATTAACGGAATCGCGTGTCGTGAAGTATAACGTGCGTAACGCCGATCAGCACGCCCTTACGTTCCCACGTTGAGTCGCGCGCGCGTGTTACTCACTATTTAATCATTGTCAGGAAAAGGATCAATTCTTATTTGATATTAATTTCTCAGAAAATAGATATCAAATTATACGTGACCATTTGGAAGTAAGAGGGTATTTAAGATCGAAAATTCGGGAGACGTAAACATAAAACAAACAAATTTTAAATACACGCGATTGAAGATGGTCGAAATGTCACGAAGGATATGAACAATGTGTGTGCGAAGTTTTTTAAGTACAAGGTTTTTAATCGTTTATATATATTGTTGAAACACACACTATAACTCTGGAAATAAAACAACGGTTAACAACAATATAAAATTAATATCAGCGAATTCAAATAGGTTTTTTTTGTTTTTTTTTTGTTTTTGTTTGTTTGTTAAAGATGATCATCCAAATGCAACTGACTTGCGCAAGAATAAAAGGCTCGTGCAAGATTTTTTGTTCGAAAACTGTGTTTTTGTACTAAAAGAGAAGTATTACAATCGCTACATTGTAAACTACACAAGTATGAACTGGTAATACTGAAGGATACATTTTCTAGGCTTCCGTCTTTATGTTCATGTGTGTGTGTGTTGTGTAAAAGAGAATGTGTGTGTATGTGTAAGTGTGTGACCAATTGAGAAAGAGAGAACGCTATATAGTATACTTATATAAAATTTTTCAATAGTAAAAAATACATATTGCTTGTGAGAATAGCGAAGAAATAAATGTGAACAGTTCATCTTCGCTAATTGAGAAGTAGATATAGTTAATTTGCGAAAAGTGCACATCACTTGGCATAGCAATATATATATTATATATACTACTCATTAGTTAATTACATTCTGCTCAAGGACCCATTATCGCCCTTAGGCACATGGAATTATAATATCACTTTGAAAAAAATCTCATACAAATAACAAAACACATTTACGCATATATATATATATATTGCAGAAGTAAACTTGTGTGTATATACGTATAAAAGTTGTTGTATTCCTGATATAATTCTGATATGACCGTAGAGGCAGGAGACAAGAAAGTTTTAAAGAAAACTATGTCTGATGTGAGAAATCATTGGAGAGAATTTTGAAGACCACTACTTTAAAAAATTTTTAGAAATTGTGCAATAGCGATATTAAAAAAAAAAACCAAAAATTAAACTATATAAATTACACATTATCGCAATATGTACTTTTTGAAGAGTACAATATAAAATCTAATAAAAGCTGTCGCTTTAACTGTCACATCACTGTTTCATAGAAACGTCAGTTTCTTTTGTAAACTAACCGAACAAGTGTATAATCGAGTTAGAATATTAAATATTAATTATATACCAATATATCAATTGTTTTTAGTACACACGATTTGCATACGTGCTTTTACTCTCTGTGAACGTCTCGTAAATATTCAAATACTATTCGCCGTTAGATGTGTGATTGAATTACAATGACAGGTTACTCAATGAACAACATATAGGTAGATGCTTTCCCAACTGGCCCAAATCTCGAAAGCCGGATTGTCCCATAGCGCAGAGGAAAAAATACTCCAACTAGGCTGGATCTCGATTAAAGTTAAGATGTCGAAGCGTCATAAGTCTGGAAATCTGCAAAGCGATTACTGATTATTAGTAAAGAATATCATGTGTGCTATAAGTATGGATGATGTAAAATGTTATGAGACACTTGCATCTGTTAGAAATAAATCACAAGTCTATATTACGAAAACGCATTAGTGTTAAGCGCGATTGTTAAAATCAATATCCGCGATATATATTTATGCCAATATTGATATGCCAATAGATATTTTTCACACGTATATAACTGATAATTAAAAAACCATATTATCAAACAAAAATCATAATTTATTATAATAAAAAAAGAAAAACATTTGATAAAACAATAGAAGAAATAAAACAAGAAATTTTTTAAGTTTAATAACAAAATATTCTTTTCGTTTTGATCCTGAAGTTTATCCTCGAGCACACGATACGGTATGAAGAACCATCATCATAGTCAAGTACGCACCGTAACCTCTGAAATATATTATTGTATTTTTAAGATTTTTACAAATTTTGTTTACTCGTCGCAATCACATTGATGTCAAGAAATCATAAAAATTTTTATAATATTCAATTTCTATCGCAAAATATAAACTGTATATACACACGTACACAATAAACAATTGCACGCGAAATATCAAAACTTAAAAACCCTTGTTGTCGCTGAATATATTACACGATTTTTTCTATAATGCAATCTAGTCGATCAAGAGCAGATTTACCTCATTGGATCCTCGAAGTAATCCGATGGCACTTGAAACAATTCCGGATCTATATCATTCCGAAAGGCAAATTCTTGAAAAGTTATTTTAGCAGTGACCGTAGGCAAAATCGGTATGTCGATCTTAACGGGAAATCCTGGCGGTAACTTCATGAGTATGAACTGGCGCAACTTGCTCAGATGTTTGAACGGCGTGATCACTTCCAAAACATTGAGTAACATGTCGACGGTGAGGGGAAAGTCCGGGCTCATCGCTACGGTGGCTTTGAAGGATTTGCTACTTTCTTTGTAAACGAGATTTCTTCCTAGAAGAGGGCACTGACCGGGCGGTGCGAGTATGTACTCTTCCCATGTTATATTCGATTCAGGTGGCGGACTCAACGACGCTCTTCTCATGGGAGGCTGAGTAAACGATCGCAAATTTATTTTATTTCTTTATTCACTCAAAGCAGCACTTATAAAATTTTGTATTTCTCTCACCTCGCCATTTTTAAATCCTTGGGAACTACCTTTGGTAAGGGATTCCATAATGGCTTTATTCTTTTGAAGATCCTCCTCACTTAAGTGTTCACGACGTTTTCTGCTTTCCAAAGTTATGCCGTTGATTTGATAACAATCAGCATGAAAAGCACCTACCATTTCCTTGAAAATAAAATATAAACATATAAATATATTAACTTTAATATATATCGCTGTCTGTATTCAATAATAGCAGTTTTATACAATTGCTTTTATACGCATACCCGTTTGTCTTCTCTAAAAATCCATCCCGTCTGTGCTCTAGAAAATGTAATACCTTTGGTAGACATTTGCGCCGCCATAATATCACTAGACATAAGAATATCAACTTCATCCTCAATCTCAAGCTCCGTTTCCTAAACATTACGCAAACAAAAAGTTTGCTTTAATATAGGAAAATGGCATCCTACATTTTATTTTCTATCGTTACTAAGTAAATTCGAAAAAAACAATGGTCTACCTCGTATCTCACTCTTTGGAAAAGTTTGGCTTTATTGTCGAGGACAGTTAAAGAATGACTGGGTTTTTGATCGCCATTAAAAATAAATGATATGTCACCCCTTTCCCATCGCATGTCGTTGAAGTCTACGAGAGTTGTGTCCATCCTAATTGACGCTCCACTTTTGTGGATCTTGCATATATCTGATGGCAACACTCTCGAAACTAATGGTACTGAAAGAATCAGATAAATTTCATTCATTCGTTTATTGACAAATAAGAGATACAAAGAATTTGCATTTATCAGATTTGAAGAAACTTACCCCAGCTTTGAAAATCCCATTTTAACTCCATATAAAAATCGCCCATTTGATGCAGAGCAGCAACTAAATTTGGTCTTCTCTCTTCCATCTGCTCTCTTGCTTGTTGCTTTAATTTGCGTACTAAAGATGATACTATAACAAAATTTATAAAAATTACATTTATCGTAAAAACAGTATTGTCTGTGACAAATCTATCTATATTATTATTTTATACAAACTGGTTTGTCTATCTCCATAACTGATTGCTTCAGCCAGTGGACTCCATCCTGCTAGATTCTTCACTTTTACAGGTGCACCATGTGCGAGCAAAAGTTTGACACATTCTACAATATAACAAAGTTTGTTAAATACACAATCAACAATTGTTCGAATTTATATTTTTGACACTTGCAGCATTATTTAAATACTAAAAGCAAGAAAATATTTAACCATGTTCATACCTTTTCTTCCTAACATTGCAGCTAAATGCAAAGGTGTGTTGCCTACAAAAAATCAAACATTTATGTATTACTTGTTCTTCACCTTCAAAGAATCTTGATTAAAACAGAGATAGAAAGCAGAAGAAGTGTCATTTTAGAAAAACTGATCTTCTCAACACAAAATATACATGTGAAAAAGTAGATAAAATATAGTGCAATGTGTTTTAGTTTTACATTTTACTTCGGAACAAGTGAAAAACATGCAACACAATATAAAATATCGTAACTATCTCTCAGCACACCTTGTTTATCTTTCTCGGCAATGTCATGCGTCCTGATCAAGGAGTTGAGCAATTTCACATCTCCTTTAAACACACATTTGTGTAGCGGAAACTGTTCGCTCTCTTTTTGTGCCATGATCACTGGCATTCAAGATCCGAGTCTGTGTTAAAACAACAACGGGACTGAACACAGGTGACGCACGTTCCAGCACATTTTGCGTGCGATATCAGCGTAAATCATTCCAACACTGATGTTATAAACATTACGCCGCTCCACGGACGTTTCGCTTTCTGGCGATTTTCCGATTCAACATGTTGCGTGACATCGTTTCTCGTGCAGCTCCAGCATCTCCGTTTATTCGATCCTGTCTGTCTTCGCTGAGCGCTTTCGTGCGCTAAATAACGTTATTTTGGAAAACTTTATCGAATTCCGCGGCACTTGTACAAAAGTCTCGTTCAACGTTCTCTGAACCTGCACAAAATTCATATGGGTGTGTGCGTGCGCGTGTGTGCACGCGCGTAGGCGTGTGTGTGTGTGTATGTGTGTGTGTGTGTGCGCGCGAAGGCCACTGCTCGGTGCCGAGGATGCTAACCTTACTCGGCACCGTAATACTGATTCACGAATAACTGATGTAATTTACGCGTGAAATACGCACGCACATGTCGCACAAGTATTTGTTTTCAATTAAGTGCTCACGCTTTTTTCCAAATTGTCTGATGGGAGGACGCGTTCAAAAAACGAAGCAGTTGCGTAACTCGTTGAGCGAAACTGGCCGTTGAGAAAACTGACGTTTATCAAATCGGATTACCGCGTGAAATATGATCAATCAGTTGTCACATAGCATGAATATGAATTTGACGCGGGACACTACCGTTTTGTCTCTTGACGAAATAAGCGTGCCATTTTTTCAAAAACCGACTCGGCACGAAAGTGCCACCTTTTTGAAAAGGTGCCGTCCGTCAGTAGATGAGTCCGAGAGTAACCATGGGCGCATTTTGCGCGTTTCCGTTCACGAGCGCCGCGTGTTCATATATTTTGTGCACGTAAATTACAACTTGGCGATTTGGTTCTGTTCGGCGCTAAGTGCGCGTCGATTCGATATATTTGAAGAATCGCACCTCGATTATCGCGCCTTGATATACGTTCGGTTTGGCGGGCAGTCATTCATAGCAGAGAGCTATCGGAGAAGGTCTCTTTGGTGATACCAATCGAAAATGATTTTTTTATTCTCGAGAACAATTAGTTTGACATCTAAAAAGTTAAAAGTGTTGTCAGTTTGAGTTTCTATGGTGAATTGTAATCTATTATTGTAATTGTTAAAGAAATTTAACAGGTTATGCAATTTATTTAGAAATGTACATTAAAATTAAGTCATCGACATATCTATAATAAAAAGACGGAGTAAAGGATAATTTTTTTTTCAAACGAAATTATAAAACCACAGAGCCTATGGCCCTAGCAGGAGGTGGACATTCAAATTATACGTAAAAGTGTATTTCGGACGTTTCCGTCATTTATTGTTGATCATCTTCAGCACTGTATATAATATAAAATCGTAAATGTTCATAAAAACGGAGCATTTTCAGAGGTCAATGTCCTTGACATATGTTATCAAAGACATTTTTCTGAGTAACATGCAAAAAAGTTTAACCGTCGCTCGTTATTTATTAAAAAGTTATAAACAATTAAAGTTTCACAGAAAAAATTTTTTTTCCGACATCATGTACATTTTTTTCGTG
>QVNV01019985.1:0-10964 GCA_014825455.1 Pseudomyrmex pallidus
TATATATATATATATATATATATATATATATATATATATATATATATATATATACACATATATGTATATATGTATATGTATATATTTTATTTAAAAAACGGATGTGTTGTGAAAAATGTTACTATAAACTCTTTCAATAATTGTTTTACTAAAATGTGTTATTATTGCTATATTCATTTTGAAATGCAATTTTGTGTTTGAATAATAGTCGATCGAACAAGTTTAACATCTACAAATAGCTGTTTGATTAATAATTTATCTTTACAATTGCTTTTACTTTTAGTTCTGTAAATCTAGTACATCTCTGAATGATACTATTTAACATTTGTGTGTGACAGTTGATAGACAAATGACTTTATACTCGCGCATTCGCATGGAATTCAATAAGTCTGTATATATAAATAATATTTAAGATTATAATTAAAATCATAACACGAGTAAACGTGAAGTGTGATAAATCGAATCTAGATGTTATACGAATTTGTGAAAGCATTTGCCATTTTGGTTTGACTATAGTTCAACTACGATTTTATTACAATTTGGAAGCAAAAAAGAAAAAATTGTGCCATTCCAGTAACATTTGCATTTAATCACTTTCCAAACGTTTCTTAGAACTTATGTTGTATAGTCGAAAATATATAATCATTTATAATATCACAATACCAGCAAGCATTTTAAAAAAGAGCGTGAATAGCAAAAAAATCTTGATCTAATGTACATAATTGTAATATTTATTACAGAGAGATAAGATAACACTCATAAACTAGTAGTGTATAGTTTAGTTAAATGCTATAATTTAAGTTTCGACGCAAAAAAGATAAATATTAAAATAAATATAGATACACACGGTTCACGTGTGCGTAAATATGAGATAAATGAATATCGGTTTGTTTTCACTTTGAAGGTGATGAAGCACCCCTAGTCAAAATAAATAAAGTTGTGTATATTTAATACAAAGTGAAAAGATCTCTTGCCAAATTTTTAATATGGCTCAAGTCAAAAAACAAAAAAAAAACAAAAAAAAACAAAACGAAAAACAAAAAAAACAAAAAAAAAAACAAAAGTAATAAGGAATCTACTCTTTTTTCTCAAATATTTGTATTATTACTATGAAGATAAAGCTATATTAGTGCGTCAGTGCCCCGATACATGTTCTAGATTTTAAGACAGAAATTGCTTATCGAAAAAGTTGTGGTGAAGGGACTTGCGTGCCGCGTTGATTCGGGGAGGTTGTGTCGGTAGAGATAAGCATGATCCAACTTCAGTGTTTTAAAGGAACGTGTTTTTTATCTTTAAAAATATGATATGCATTTACAGGTTGCGTTTTGTTATTTACTGTTAGTACTAAAAACCTATAGTTTACATGACATATATTATAGATGTGTTCACTGGCAGTAAACTTCGAAACGCATCCACAGTTTTTAATTACTTGCAACAATTATAAATAGTTGAACATGTCACGTTTAGTGATTTTTTCTTTTCTTTAGAAATTAAAATCCGTCTTCTGAAGTCAGTGCGATATTTGTAATAAACAAATTTTTTTTTTTTATTTTATTCAATGAGAAGTAGGAAAAATAAAAATTATAATGTTTACTAATATAATTTCCTATTTACTTATTTCATATAGCACGTTTCTTCTCGTTCTTTCTATTTTCTTTTTTTTAATAACTTACAAAACACTGGAGGTAAGCACCTTGAAATAGTAAAAAAAAAAAAAAAAAAAAAAAAAAAATTTGGGTCACTTAAGAATTTACACAATAATACACGTAAAACGGGATCAAATAGTGTTTGAATTGAAAAATAAAATTTCAAATGATCGTCATTTGTCAGTTAGTGAAAAGTTACACATACATTCTAGTATTTTTTTGTGTGAAAATATTTGATCTACATCTTATATCTGAACGAAGCTGACGACAAAACAAACCACTGACTCATAGGCGACTGAACAGCCCGTTTAACATGTATTTCAGAATAATCTAGAACAAAAAACGTTGTTTAACTAATATTCGTAATTTAGATTGTTAATGAAACTTTTATTCTAATATACTTTTTTCAATTTTTTTATAGTTGAAACGATAGTCTAAAACGCATATTTGCAAACCAGTTGTCCTAATAAGTAAATAATCGCCAATGTTTTTATATGTATTTCGGTTTCTTATCATTTTTATATAATATACGTAATGTGGTATAAAAAGGCGAGAGCATCTACGTAACAAACACGAGTAAAAGAAAAAAAAAGCAAGATATGAGAGAAAGAGAGTGCGTATGTATGTTGTGTGTATATGTCTATTATATACACATGTGTATGCGTATGAGAGAGAGAGAGAAAAGGAAAGAGAGATAAAGAGATAAAAACGGAAACTACTATTTTAAAAAGATAGTAGAATAAAATAGTAGAAAAGATAGTAACGATGTAATGATAACAACGTTAAGGAACTCGTTTGAATTGGTGCATTTTCTTGGCCTATGGCATTTTTTCGTCGCAAAGTAAGAAAAAATAGTCAATAAACGATGAAAATCAAAATTCAAGCTTGAAGAATTTGATTCTGAGTGTTATACACATTGACAAAATACATGAATATGTGACGTGAGACCTAAAAGCTTTCATGCACCTTTTAAGACTGATTCTGGATATACCGAAGGATCCAGGGCTCTAACGTTTTTCCATGTATCCGTATATTATATATAAGTACGTAATCTTTTACGCACGTGCTCGGTGTGAAATGTTGGCGGGATATTTTATTTCTGTCACACTTTTTTGACAGTATCTCTCGGTATCTTCCATTCAACATTGTCACAACTTACGTTGCATTTCTCTCGTTAATACATATTATCTCCTGCTATATTTATTAAGGAAAGTATAAGACTAGTTAATAAATTTTTTTTTTTTTGCTTTTTTTGGGGCGCATATTTTTCTTTGATTGCGCGAAAGAGATTTATTTATAAAGTGTGTAGAGGCTACTTCGATTACTCTCCAGAGATCTTATGTAAGTTATATAAATATTGCGTCTTTCTTTGTATGTGCAGTTGTGCGAATTTTGATGTAATATATAAAGAGACTTATATCTCACACAGAGATATATAGTGGTACATATAGAAAGAACGAACGAAAAAATCGGTATTCAATGCCACTTTTGTATATTATAATTGTGTCTGAAAAAAAATTGCCATATTCTGGATTTAATTCCTCTTATTGTAATGAAACACATGAATATAAAGAAGAAAAATAAAAACCCAACATCCATAAGTATCCGTATTACGATATCATTGTAAAAAATTTACAACTACATATTGTAACATAAAACAAAGCAGAAGTCTTTTCTTGTGATTATTTTTATCTATATATTTTAGCAATATTTTATTTATAACAATTCTAATACATAAATATACTGCTGGACTTTTCCTCACGTTTGATAATTTTCAACAATTCATGTGAATATATATATATATAATGTAATATAATTTCTTATTTATTATTCTTAATCATTGCAATATTTTGTGTTATGGTTACATACAAGGACAATAATACAGCTCTGGCTTTAGATGTGAATATAAGATTCTTTGGCGAGTTATTGCTTACATCTTTCAAAATATAATCCATAATAATTTCGCTCAGGGAAATTAGATATATGTATTATATATACATGTATAAATATGTGTGTATAAAATACATATATACACATACATATATATATATATGTGTATACAATATTGTTTGCAAGTTAACATTAAACCTAAAGAAATGCGAAAGATCAAAATGTAAAGATTGATAGCAAAGCAATTTAAAGAAAAGAACTAAAAATATAAAAAATAATTATCTACCAATTCTAATACAAAGAAACTGTCCGGAACGTGAATATATTTCGGGATAGCTCATCATAATATTATACACGAAATTTTATTCAATAACAATAAGTAATTTTATTGCACATTTTATTTTTATGAAATATTTACTATATATGTATGTATATCATCGAATCAATCATAACGAGAATACAAAAGGATAAAAGAGAGAAAATAGTTTAGCTCTGATTGTTGTGCTGTAAGAAATATGTTGTTAAATGTAAAATCATTATGTATATGAACTTACATAAAAACGATGTTGCTACGTGTACATCAGTCTAATAAGTACATGGGCCATCCCACAATTAGGTCATGATAGTTTTGAAATAATAATAGCGAAATTTCACAACGTTTTTATGTGAAAGAAATTGGTGTAAGAGATAAGACTTGTGAGAAGCAATTCTGATGAAAAACAGTCGGTAAAGTATATCAGCAGCAGAATAAAATTACCGCACGTCTCATTCTATCCAGCTTCTTAGAGTCGGCAAGCTGTACAAGTTATTACAAATTACTTTGCAAATATAAAGAATATACTTCCTGGAAGAAACACTAGAACGTTTCACATAAAGCATTTCTCTCTTGTCCCAAGTTCAATGATTTGGAAACTCGTGTTTATCGTAACGTAATTTATAATGTTCACTACGACGTCGTGTTCTCGGATTCCTCTTTCACTTGCGGCTGAGAACTGTTCAACAGAGGCATGCTTTTACCGCTTTGTAGGCTAGAGTGACTGGACGATCGACTATGACTCTGGCTATTAGCACCGACCGGCGTTTGTATTAGCGGTTGAGGTGGAGTTCTGGCGCCGGAACCGTTGCTGTTCGTAAAATTAGGTTGCAATTGCATGTGATATTTGTAGATATTTTCCGTACTCTCTACAACACCTGTTTTAACAGATATGCATCACACATTGTGTCATAAATGTTATTTTGAAAATATGATTATGAAAAAAAGGGAATATTAGCCGTAATTACCAGCCTGTAAGTTTAAACTACGACCACGAACGCCAGTCTCCTTCGAAATAGGACTCCACCAATTGACAAAAGTTCCTACTACAGGTACGTGCCTGAGAATACCTTCTTGCCATATTTTCTCCGCATGTTCTTTCTCTAAGTCTGTTTGAGCCGCTTCGATACCCCTTTTAACTAGTTCAGAAATTGCATCCATTATTTTAGAACTAGCTTCTACTTCCTGACCAACTTGTAAAACTAAAGATAACAATTCGGCCACATCTGGAAAGAATATCACAGTATTGGAGTTAGATGAAGATTACATAGATAAAAATTGTATGTTAATATTAAAAGGATGTGGTTTTGCTTACCTGTGTCTTGTGTTACCATGCCGAATCGCACACAAGCGAGACCGTCTGCACCTTCTCCAAGAGAAAACGCAGCATCTGTACTACGTAGAGTTTCAACTAATTGTTTATTTAGATTATTTAATTCTTCTCTTGCCTGATCAGTCATTACGTGAATCCAGGTAGGTGGAGCGTAACGCACACCTCCCAAACCCGCCCAACCCGGCATTTCCACTAAATGTAAAGAATCATTCTCTGAGACTAAACGTACAAAGGTTTCTTTATGTTCCACTGTCGCTAGTAATATTTCCTATTCAATAAAAGTGCGATAGCGTTACTTAATGAGTTCATACAAGTATTATTGATTACAGCACTGAATCACATATCTCCACCACATTCTTAATGTTACTAAAAACAATGTACCAAGTTGTGACAAGAAAAATGCACTAGTTTAAATTGTGAAGAGAGGTTGAACTACTTTATATGTTATATGTATATATGTGGTAGAGATATAGTTCGATATAGTACGTGCGTATTCTCCAAAGTTATTCTTACTATTTGTTGTTCAAGATAAGACATCAGATTATCCACATCTTCAGTCGTGGGCGGTTTATCGGGATTCTCTAACGGACAAATACGAATCGCGACACCGCACTGTTCTATATCACACAGTTCTATTTGTACATTGTTAATGTCTCTTTGAAGAATTTGTCCTAACCAGGAATTTAATTTGTCGTAATAGGGCAGCACGCGTTCTGTCGTTTGAAGCTCTTTATTAGCAGGTACGAATTGAAAAACTATTGCGCTTGCTACCACTTCAAATAATTGTAAATTATTAACTGGATTCGTCAGATATTCGCTCAAGGAGTAAGACTCTGTTTCGCCACCTGGCGGTTGACTCTAAAAAGAAAAACTAAATAAATAAGCGTGACGATTGTCGATTTTGACACGTATGTCAATGTATTCTTTTAAGAAATGTACTTACCAATATTCTAATACAAGAGAACTCTCTAATTTTATTGTACAACTCTTCTACAACTAAAAAACACCTTTTAAATCTCTCGTGAACGCCGTCCCGACCCAAAACTTGCAAAACAGCCCACAAAGGTAAAGTTGGCAATCGTCTCGACAGTGAATCCGCCATCAATCCTGAAACTAGTGACAAAGTGGTATCTCTCGGAGTAGGTCTTCCTCCTTTAATATCTGCTAATCTGTACAATGTCTATGAATAAAAATTAAGAAAAATTGAATAAATAACATTAAATCCGTCAGGAAATATGGTAAAAATATATTATTTAAAAAATTTTTATGCTAGGATATGCTGTACTGATGAATTATTGTATATGTTCAATTCAAAGATTTATTATAAAAGGATACGACCACCGGTAATGAAGGTATACCAAGCCATGTTCCAAGTGGTAATGTAATACTATCCGCTATTTTTGACGGCTAAAACATGGTTTAAAAATTTTTAGAACATCTTTTTAATAATACAAAACTTTGGTGTTGGCAAAATATGTGGACAGTTACCAAATCTTTTGCTGAGATATTCAATGCAAGAGCAGCCAATGAATGTCCTCTAAGATGGAGCCAAACATTATATTTATCGCATATTGCTCGTAATCGTGTAATATTATCGCAATGGCCCGTTAAAACCGAACCAGCTTCGGCTAGGACTAGCAACGGAGTCACGTTATTCGACTGAGTGTCTTCTGCTAACCGTCGTTCCAATGCCGAGACGTCCATGGTGTGTCTCGAGCCGAACATAGTATTATGTGGAATCGGTCTTATGCAATGAAGCGGCAAAGAAAGCTGTATGTGAAGTAGAAAATATTAATTCATTATTACGCAATCAATGTAGTATCTTCTAAAAAAAAAAAAAAAAAAAAAAAAAAAAAAAAAAAAAAAAAAAAAAAAAAACTTTTATCAAGTGAGATTTATGATGTTTTGTAAAAATTTCAACATTTGAAAATTCACAAAGAGTTGGGGGGATTATTACCTGTCTACACAAATGCTGAACAACACCAAGAGGAGCAGCAACGGAACTGTAGATCAACGGAGGCTGAGAAGCAAGTGCTGTGAAGCCCTCTTCCATGTACCGAGGATATTTTCTGTGTAGGGCAAGTCGCGTCACTCTGACTAATCCTTCTAAGTGATCCTCGTGGAAGGAAGACGCACAATCGACAAAGCGGAAGATATGGCTGAGCCATCTCGTCGTGTCGGCCGCGAGACGACCGGCGAGCTTCTGGGCGTGTGACTTCGGTAGCGCGATCGCGTAAGCTGAAACGGTGTGTGTGATCAAAGCCAATCTCGCAGCATCGGTTAGAGTTGGCAGAGCCGTGATCTGAGTGATCAATGAATCCGGTGATCCTCCATCGCCTGATTTTGGTGCATCTTCGTGAATTACCAAATCCTATACAAAAGAAAGTTTAGTTGCGCGTATTTTTTTTTTTCAAGATATAAATATATAAAATTAAAATTAAAAGGATTTAAAAAAAACAATGCACCAATAAGAGTATAACGGAATATATATTTTATACCTATATAAAACTCAGGGAGAAAATAATACTAAGTAAAAACATAATGCAAACATATCTAAAGAATTGTATACATACGTGTATATTTTATATACATGTAAAGTTATCAATCAATAATTTAAGAGAAATAAACAAAACAAAAAAAGTCAAACTATATAACGAAAACAATAGAACGTGATAAAATTCATATTATGACTGCATATAGGAGTAGGAGACTTGCTAGTATTGGAAATCTGTAACACAGTGTGACATGAAGTATAGATTTCTAGTACTGACAGTAAATATCGAAACACAGCTTGTGTAACGTATTTATCGCTGCAGTATGCAACACAACAATGCAGACAGCACATACGCAGCCACGTGATAAGCAATTATTATGGAACTATTGCGATACCGACGGCGCGGTCAACGAGTGGCGCGTGTCAAGATAGCTCGCGGCCAATCGCGAGCGTCCAATGGCTTCTGCTAGCGTAGACCGAGCGCGCTACCTGAACTCACCTGTATCAACGCTAATATCTCGTCCGGTTTCTTCGGCTGTGAGAGAAATCCTGAGGGATTGTTCCATGTAGTGCCTCCGCCGCTACCGCTTTCGCCTTTGGCCGCCTGTTCTACTGCTTGCTCTAACCGCGCGATCACTTGAGACGCTTGAAACTGCAACGCGCCCGCGTTGTTCTCTGCGGACGTCGAGTCGCCATCCCCGGCACTGACCTGTCAAAATTGAACGGAAAAACACACCTGAGATAACCTCTACTCATGTCGTGGCTCGCGATCGCGACCGTTCGCGTCGTCAATCGTCGTTATGGCTCTGCGCGATCCTGTAGCGTCGTCAATTATCGTCAAGTACCCACCTCTAGTATGTTTTGCGTTATACTTCCCATCGCCGCGTTATCGTTTGTGTTAGCCTCCTCGGCCATCGTGGCAGTAGTCGTGGCCAGCAGTAGCGTCGCGTCGTGTCGCTAACATCAGTTTGAGCTTCGCCGACGATCGATTAGCCGTATCAGGCACAATGTTCCTCTCTTTTTCTTTCTCTCACTTTCTTCTAACATATTTCTATACAAAAGAAATGCCTTTGAAGTAACGAATAAGTCGATCTGTGATCATCATGGGGGTTTTTTTTTGTAGAAAAATTGTACATATGAGAAAGAACGGGGCCTGGCAAGTGCTTGAAACGGTAGTTTTTTTTATCAATATGGCTGTCGTAGCGCCATTTGTTTAATTCATAAATATTTTGAAGAGTTCTTTTATTGTATGTATTATATGTGTTGTAAAAGTGTAAAACGACGACTTTAAAGTTTTTAATTAAGTTTGTTTATTTATATGCTACATTAGACTAAGTTTGATAAAATAAATTATATAATGTAAATTATATGTAATGTCAATTTTATGTAAAAATTGTTTTATCACACTATCATATAAACCTTTCAGTGACTTAATTTATATAATTGTTTATCTAAAAACTTGTTTTTACTCTGCATAGTAGCAATTATCTTATGTAAAATTATTTTATATGAACATAGAATTATGTAACAGAATTAATAAATGAACTTATGTAAAATATCTTATACTTGCAAGTATAGTTTGTATATAACAAATATTTCACATAATTGAATAGGGTATACTAAAAATGAGTAAAGTGTGTGATATCAGGAATAAAATAATATAAAGTTTAAATAGAAAAATGTTGTTTAAATGGAGGAATAATATAAAAAATTATATTGGATGTAATTGTTTACAGTATATACATATGTGTGTGTGTGTGTGTGTGTAAAAAAACAAAATATATAATAAATTTATTTCAAGCAGCAAAGTTATTCAATCTCGACTTTAGCACCAAGTTTTACAAGAATATCTTTCACTTTTTCAGCTTCATCTTTTGCCACATCCTTTCTAATTATTGCAGGTAGTTCTTCAATGAATTTTTTAGCCTAGTTTTGTAAAATATAGCAGGTTAGAGTTTTTAGCAATATATTATATTTAATATTAAGTATAAGTTGATAATACCTGAACAAGATTTGAACCTGGCATCAAGTTTTTCACTTCTTTAATAAGGCTTACTTTCTGATCTTTGTTAATTTCTGTTATCTTTACAGTAAATTCTGTTTTCACCTTTTTTGGTATCTGTTCTTCTTCTGCCTAAATAAAAAAAGAAACTTAAATGCTATATATCTCTTTAAAACATCTATGTAACAAAATAAAAGTTTACATAATAAAATCAAATAAGTGAAAATATTATAGTCATAAATTTATCTTGTAACAAAATGTGATTTGTATACATCATGTGTATAACATTTTTTTTAAAGATAGAGTTACCGATTGAGCTGCAGCAACAAAAGTTCCTCCAACAGGCATAACAGGAGCATCTGGTAGATTTAATCGCTTCTTTAACAGATCACTAAGTTCTGCCACTTCTATTAGATTGAGAGCAGTTATATCATTAACTAGTTTGTCAATTTTTGGATTTACTGGCTTGTCAAAACCTGTTAGGGGAAGTGGTGGTGATAACACAGCTTGTGTCGCTGCCGCTGAGTTCGATTCCGCTTGTTGGGCAATGCTAAACGTAACAAATATTACACAAGCTTAATAAACAAATGAGGTTAGGTTATATAATTATTCTCGAGCATGATGTACACTATACAATAAACATTTAAACGATTCAATCTCACCATTTGTGAAATTGACAAAACTGATAAAGTTTCTGTCGAGATATCAGGCGAAAAGTGTTAATCATTTTGTGTCAAGTATGTTTGCAATAACACGACAGTAACACTCAATAACGTGAAATAAAAATCCGGCTGCTATCTGATAATATTTGGTTTGGTTTTTCCGATTCGTCTGTGCAGCAGAGAGTAAACTGAACCAAGAGTGGCCACGCACGGCCCCAGTTTATCACTTTTTCGCCTTTTTCACCAGCGCTGATGGATGCACATTGGTAACTACGGCTGCGTTCCACTTAGCAATCGCAACGCTCATATAATTATTTTATCCTTGTTTTTCATCGAAAGTTAAACAAAGATAGGATAGGTTATGCCAGAGAGAAGCCTGAGAGCGGCCAGGCCCATAAGAGTTTTTGGGTACCATTATTCCGGCCCGTAAGCTAGCGCATGTCCATGGGTGGTTGTCCACGCGTGGACATGGTTCTATTTCGTGCTAAGTGCGTTGGACATATATGGTTTTATTTCGTGCTATGTACACGTCGGTTATACAAGTCGGTACAAACTTGTCGCGTATGATAACGCGAAATGCTTTCTCAAGATACACAGGGCCGATTGTTCCACCTTCAGATAAAA
>QVNV01019996.1:0-16609 GCA_014825455.1 Pseudomyrmex pallidus
CATACATACATGCATACATACATACATACATACATACATGCATACATACATACATACATACATACATACATACATACATGCATGCATACATACATATATAAAAGCGAGGAAATAGAGTGCTGCAGAGAGATACATTTCAGAGGCATCTTTCAAACTCGCTTTTAATTTCTCGTGCGGTTCTTTAAGATAGATCACGTCGTTGAGCAGCCACGGTTGGCGGAGAAAGGCAAAATTAGAGAAAGGGGAACGATTTTATACATTTCAGACGTAATACTTTTTCATTTCATAGAGGGCGAGATTCTCTTTTCATGGTAATTAGTTCATTCTACGCCCTTTTTTTTTTTTTTTTTTTTTTTCCAGTGTCTTTCTCTCTCTCTCTCTTTCTCTGTATTCTTTTCTTCCTTCGTGTTAAATCTTGTCATCGTCAAAGAATCGTTCCTGATTGCGCGCGCTCTCCCCCCAAGCTCCTGTTCGCTGATGCGCGCTCTCGGCTCGGCTGTGCATACGTGTCGGCTGCTTACTCGGAGTTTCCGCATCATTTGACCGCATTGAGTACGCTCGTGTAACAAGTATTTTGCAACGACTTAACGCTGAAAGGATTAAGTTTATAACAGAGTTTGTGAGGATTACGAAGTTGTTGCTCGGGACACGGACGGTTCATTCATACTACGTGCTTTATCGTCGCTAATTGAGATCTCGATGGACGAACTCCGCGCGAGCTTGTTGGCATTGATAGATGAGAGATGCTCCACCTATGGAATCATACATCAGAGTCTCGACATACTGATCTCGTGCGTCCTGCGCGGGTATCGATTCGACGCGGGACAGAAATGAGAAATACATCGTTTTAATCCTTTCGTCGCAAAATTCCGCAAAATAAAGATGTAAATTCATCAAAATCCCGAATTGAAATTGAAAGATTGTTGCTCCGCAAAATGATCTGCTTATGATCAACTTATTTGTGAAGTATAGGTTTTTATCGGAAGAAACCGGGAAGAAGTGTGCGGCGATGCATAAAGTACGAGAAGCGCAAAGATTAAATATTTCATTGACGCGCGCCCGGCACCGCCCGTCGTATAAAGTGCGAGCATTCGCCTCACACCGCTCTCTCACGGCATCGCAACTCCACGCGCCATTCGTCCGCGAACTTTTTCTATTCTTTTCTAGTAGCGCGAGAGAGAGAAAGAGAGAGCGGCTCATCAGCTAATGGAAATGGCGATCGAACGTTGGAAACGATATCGATCAAAATATTCGGCCGCGAGGCGAATAGTTAGGGAGAGAACTGGCCGCCGACGGCGATAAAAAAAAAAGATGACGACCGGCGTCGACGACAGTACCAACAAAGAGAGGGAAAAATTGAAGGAAAGAGGAAAACGCCGCTGTCTTATATCTGTAAATGCAGAAAATAATGTAATTATAATTTACGAGACACAAACAGCACAATAGACAGACGAGCGCGAGACCGAGGTCGCATCGAACGGCGGGCGTGCCAACGGGAGAGGCAAAGATGGGAGAACGGGAGACGATGAGACGAGTCGAGCGGCATCATTGGGAAAGCAGCGACAAAGTGCGACGACGCGGTGCGAAAAGCCGATAAATCAGCCGACCTAGTCGGAATTAGTTACCGTTCCATTTTGTAGCAACGTTAAGTAAGTTGCCTTCCGCTCCGTCCTCCTTTCTTCTCCTCCTCCTTCTCATTCCGTCCCCTGGTATTTTCCTTCCGCACCTGTCTCCCGCGCGTCTCTTTCTCTCTCTCTCTCTTCTCATTTCCTTATTCGTTCCCGGCATCCTTATCTTCTCTCCGGCGGCGCGGAGGAACTCCGTCCGCTTGTCCCCTCTGTCTCGTTTCCTCTTCGTTTCTTCGCCGGCGGATCCGAGTTTTACGGACTTGTTCCTGAGAGACAAAACCGCCGCTATATCCGCGGCGTGCCAATCTCGCAAAATTCTCTGGTAAAAGACCGCGCGCGCTGGTCTGTTTCCGACGTGCGTCACGCCACCCGTCTCTTGTCTCTTATCGATGACATTAAATACCGTCGAAGAAAGAAGATTGGTTATCGGTCGAAACTTCCATGTCGATTGTATCGCGTGCGCTGGACGCTGTCGCGTGTTACAGCAAAATTCATTGTATCTCTTGACGAATTAGTTTTGTTGAACTTTTCGTTGCTCGTGGGAGAGATTCGAGAGTTTTTGATTATCGGTCTTGGCAGGAGAGAGAAAAGTTTCTGCGGAGAGAGTTCAATACTGTTTCGGACATTTTTAAGGACATCGGGAAACGTCATATGGAAAAAGCGTTTGTTTTCAAGACGCAAATTAAAGCGGAACGGTTTTGTTTTGCATCGACCTTTTCAATTATTTCCGGTATTTGTCAAATATTTCTTTCTCGTGCGCGTGCTCTCTCTCTCTCTCTCATCAAATCAGAAATTGCACTTTTACATGAAAGCTGCATTTTTATGAAAGCTTCTTTTAAAATTCATGCAAAACAAATAGGAGAAACAATATTACATTAGTTTCTACGTACCGGCAGTTTATTGCAAGGGATAAAATTACATGACGAACTATTGACCTTTTGCCGAATAATAAAGTATGCTGAACTTGCGATCTCAAAGGTCACTTAATGCGCCTGCAAACGATAAACGAGCTGCTCGCTAGCCGGATAAAGTAGGTGATAACCTTTTTCTAGGCCGCAGGCTACATCTTTTTTATCTTCATCTATTCGTAGCAGCTATCCGGCGCTGTGTGCATGAAGAAGATGCATAAAGGAAGAAAAAGAGCGCTTTATAAAGAGCACTTAGCGGCGCTTATGCAATAAGATGCTATTGTCCGGAAAGCTTTGTAATTAATCAATTATCTCGCTCGCCCACGCACACACGTGACATTTAATAAAAAACGATATTTTTCCCGAAACTCAAT
This sequence comes from Pseudomyrmex pallidus, assembly GCA_014825455.1. Classification (NCBI taxonomy): domain Eukaryota; kingdom Metazoa; phylum Arthropoda; class Insecta; order Hymenoptera; family Formicidae; genus Pseudomyrmex; species Pseudomyrmex pallidus. The sequence goes on from QVNV01019996.1 coordinate 2,911, forward strand.
TTCTCTCATTTCTCAAATTATTCGGCGGCGCGCCGAACCGATATGCCGCGTGATTGATCGGTCATATTTTTTTTCCACGAGATCATAACTCAGGTCTGTATCGAACGCACGCGAACTTTCATATATTCTCCGCGAATGCGTTTGACGCGTTTACGTCATACGAATGCGAATATAGATTTCGCGGATTTCGGAGGAGAGAACAAAACGTTCTCCCATTTATTTTTCGACAATTTTATTTCTGCATCATGTTTGCATAAAGAGTTGCGGAGAGAATACCCCCTTCCTTCCCCCCCCCCGTTAGATATATATATATATATACATTTACATAGCCGCGAGTTTTACGCGAAGCTGAAAGTAACAATATATATGTGTATATATTACCGCGTAACTAGAAAAAGTAATTTTTTTTTTTTTTAGTGGAATTATCGCTTTAAAATTATCGGGGAGAAGTGCGTAAAAACTCTAATTTAAAGTCTGAATTACATTTCATGGCAGTGCGACAAAACTTTTTGCTGTCGACGGCAACTACCGCGACTACGAGCACGCGGCGCACGGATGTTCGTATTCGCGGTTACGCCAAAATGCGCAAGAAAATATGAACGTTCATCATTCGAGCGGAACCGGAAAGCCATGCGGATATATCTCCCGTTACGGAATTCTGCTGAGTGAGGGGCGGATATAGGGTTTGGGGGAAAGAGAAATGGTGGGGAGAGAAGCGAGTTGCTTAAATCTGCGGAGTTAGGACAGGACTTACCGCCAAGACGCGGCTCGCAAATGGCGTTCAAATTAATTTCAACAAAGTTCGTAAATTATTAATACCCGCCGGGCCGGCGCGGGCGGCGGCGGCGCAAGCGGCGCGGCTGCTGACTCAGTTGTTCCCCGGCTAAATGTGCTGTTTAATTAGGAAATCCGCGATTGTGGCGAGACCCGGGATTGTCAACGGTTTTACGTTATGTTACATTACGGAAACGACGCGGCCAGAGCCTTTTCTCGCGCGCTGACCACCGCCTATATGCATGTAGATTGCGAATATATATCTGCCTTGTATGTGCCGCCAGTAAAACGAGCTTAAAACTATTCCGACAACGCCGCGCGTTGCAACGCGCGCGTATCCAACACCGTGTGTTGCGTCCATGCGCAATTACTCGACGCGACGCGAAAGTTTCTAAACCGACGTGGTGAAATCGTCACCGTGGGGGAGGAAAGCGGTTTTGAAAGTGCCTCTTTTTTTTCGTGAATAAAACGCGACACGACGCGTTTAAATTGCGCCGCTATACGGATTAAAGTGTTAATCGCGCGGCGTTTTACTGATTAGCGTCTCTGCAACGCGCTATTTTTCTCTGCCGTCTCTTCCCGTGTATAAAAGGCGGAAACATAAATGTTCCGTTCTCTTTCTTGATATCGTCCCTCATACATAATATATGACAGTTTACATAAGCAACGATTGCTATTCTAAAAACCGTCGATTGCCAATCTCTCCGGAGCAGACCACGTCTGACAGCACAATATCCTTCGCGAGTATAGAAATTGATCGTCGTAAGTGAATTCGTTTCCCGAGATATAACGGGAGACTTACTCGGAATACCTTGGTGACTCTGAGAATTTTGAGGACGGCTCATGAATGCAAATTAAAACGTTTTGCCGCTTTTCTGACGCGCATCTCTTCTTTCTCCGATCTGTGTTACTTAGTTCCCTTTATAAACGGTATATTCAAAAGCGCCGATAATTCAGTGATTATTATATATAATATTTAGAGAAAAACACATGGAGATATATGTATATCTAGAGATATAATAAATATATAATAATTTTCATAATTTTTGGGATCTCTTAAACTGTTTGTACGTATACTTTTGCGAATTAATCAATTAATAGAAAGAGGCGTAGGTACAGAAATGCGCCCGAATTGCACGGGACGAGTTAATGTACTTTTAATCGAATATCGTTAAACGTGGTCAACATAGCGTCATCTAAGGCCATTATTGCATACTATTTTCACGACATTAGGTGCCCGCAAAAATCGTAATGTCCGCTTCTATGTGCTTTCTTTATTTTTGCGGTGTGCGTATTTCCCTAAGTTTTCCCGGATATATATATATATATATATATATATATAAATATACATATATATATATATATATATATATATGGTGCAACGCATTGCTCAACAATAAGAAAGCTTTAGACGGCGGTGGCCATTATGGCACGGCATAATGCACATTTTCAGCATTTCCAATAATATGCCGTTGGAATGAGAATTGACGGAACGACCAAGAAACGACAGAGAAAATTAATGGAAGACGCAATTTTTCCATCTAAGAATAAAATCTTTCTCTCTCTCTTTCTCTTTCGTCTACGAATATATTAATGTTGAATGTGAGGAGCTGTCTTTTTTTACTTAGCAAACAAAAACAACATTAAACTTAAAATATTCAAGTAATATATATATTTTTTCTCGATATATATATATATATATTTTTTTTTTTTTGGTCTCATATATGTTGAAGACATTACCGTAGGCGTATGAACTCGAAGCGGAAATCGAGCTAAAAACGACACTAAGAGAAGAGAACAGATCAAAAGAAGAGAGAGATTGAGCACGAACGAATATTTCCGATATTCTCGTAGCAATGCAAAGTTCGAGATAAGTACGCTTCTGATACAAACACTCGTGCAACATTCATGACTGACGACGGCACGACCGATACATTGATATCTTGCGCCTTTCCAGTTTTCAGTACATCGAGTCCTCTCGTTCTCAATGCTATTCGTTCCCTTTTGAGCGCGACTGTTAAAAGCGTTACGTGTCGGAAATGATACAAATATTTTTTCTCGTCAGGTCAAAGAATTAAATAAGACGTTATATTGTGTCTGTGTGTGTGTGTGTGTGTGTGTGTCGTGTGTGTTCACATCGTACAAAAGTCGTCAGACAGCTGTTTGGTCGAGATATTGCGTCACTTTTTTTCTCTAAACTCGATAAAAGCCATTGTCGGCCTTGCATGTCGGCTGCGAGAGACTTCACGAACGGTGAACTTGGCCAAATGACAGTTTTATCGAATTTTTTTGCATCCCCTAGTCGCGAACACACATACACACACTCACACACATTTCGAACCATTATATTGCGCAACCGAACGATGAATTTACGAAAGGCTGATATTCAATGATGCATTATTACATCTCTAAGCCAGCTTTTCAGCGTTCCGATTACACACATCGTGTAGCAATATTAATTACCGCTGGTTGGTCCCTGAACCAAGTCAACGGTAAGTTAACACCCTCTGAAGCGCGATTGTCCGTGCGTGAACGATTTATTTAGGTAGATAATTTCCAATAATTATCGCGGCTGTGTTCAAGCAAGTTCTCGCAATTAAGTGTGCAATTTTGAAATTTTTTTTTTTTTTTTTGTAATGATTTATCAGACAGATAAGAGACATTTTTAATTCCTTGAACGAGCAGAGAGAGACATCGTAACTGAAATTCTACACAAATTATATTTTAGAAACTAACAGTTTATGCACGAATAGACATTACTCTGTTTACTGCAAAAGGAAGAGAGAGAGGGAGAAAGAGAGAGAACTTCTGAGAATCGTAGAAAATATATTCGCGGAGAAATATACAAGTACGCGGAGATCTCACGTAACGCCAGGGGTTGCCTAATGACGGCATTTCTTCGGAAGATTCATCTTGCGAAGCGCACCTCAGCGATTCTAGCGTTAAATTACGGAAAGATTAATAACTGTCAGGAAGATTAAAGCGTAGAGACTCGAAACGAATATGCGCTACAATCGTGGTGCCGTTGTGAGCGGGCAACGCGGGTTAAGATATTTATCACATTAAATAATTTCATACCTTCTTGTGAGACTCCTTCAATCTTAACATTTATGCATATTCACAAAAGATAATAAAAGGATTCATAGAGACGGCGAGCGATGAAAAGAAAAAGTGTGACGCGAAAACAAAACCTTAGGTGTATAAATGTGCGTTAATACGTTAATTTCATTTTATGTGAAAATAAGTCAATCGAAATTTATTTGTTATCGTTTGGTAAGCAAACAAAGATGTTTCCAGCGTTTTTGAAAATTTTTCATATATATATATATATATTATAATTCGGAACAATTCATATTTTCATAAATAAGTGTATGCCGTAATTATTATCATATTTTTGTAGTCTTTGCGCGATTTTCGTATAACACACATTCCCGCGACGCAACAGCTCTCTCGTTTGCATAGCGAGCCGTCGATGTGCAAGCGCTTGTAATTAAAACGTAAAATATATTCATATATAATTTAACTCATATACAACGTATATTATTCTGCAGCGCGCGCAAAAAAAAAACTGTCGCGTAATTTAATTGGCCTTTTCTTCTTTCTTCTGCCGCGCGTCAATTAATTATACTTTTCGTCGTATTTGGTATTTTTATTCGTCGATTATTGTTACCGCTCGTTAAGTCATACTTGGGTTTTTTCTCTTTGTTACAGCGTCCCTTTGCGACGTGGTTTACAACAGTGATTTAACGAAAACAGGCGTGGTCACGTCTCCGTCGTATCCGAATTCATATCCAGCCAGATCGCAGTGTACATACGATTTTCAAGGAAGAGGAAAGGAACGGGTGCAGATCGTATTCCAGGATTTGAATTTGTATCATTCGCCAAATGTTCCAAACGAGTAAGTTTAATTGCACAATTTGTTTTTTTCTCCGCACGTGAAACATACTTATATCTATTTCGTCGTAGTTAATTAAATGAATATATATATATATATACTTTGCACATGTATATTGTGTACATATGTATTTTGCACATTTATATTGACATAACTTGTACTTTGCTAGAATTAATGCGCATATTAATCAATAAATTAATTATTAATCTATTTATGCGATGATACGCGCACCCCCAACAGGGGGTTACAAACAAAATCGTATCCAGCGTTCACTCGCGTGAGTTTCACCAAAGCCTTGTGAACAATCGCACACACGATCGATTCAAACGTCACGGCGGCGGCGCGCAATGCGCCGGATTCCCGAATGTATGACGTGCTGCGTTTTCACGACAAATATACATGCGCGCAGCATCATTGTGTTTAGTAACAACGCACTCTTACGATACATATCATCGTGTCTAGTACCCTTAGTCCATTCTTGCGACACAAAAGACATATGCTTCAAACATTACATTATGTATGCGCGCGCGCACGCGCGCGTAACAGACGTCGCCCGCGCTGTCTTCAGACCGCTTGTACGATAAGTACAATCTCAAAATTTCATGAGAATGTCCTTCTCCCTCCCTCCCCGTTCCTCTTCGGTCCCTTTCCAACGTCCGTAAGAGAGTCCGCGTATACTATTTTATCCTACAACTTGGCGCGTTATTGCCTTTTATATCTTTCTTCGTGTGTAAAAATTGTGCGATGTTGAAAATCCGCGGTTTCAATTTAGCAAATGCGCAAATGTGAAATTGTTGCTTCGACGTTTTTAAATTCCTGCCGTGACACATCGGCGCGTAGCACACACACCGCGCATTTCTCTACCTTCCAGGTCAATGCCCATTCCCCTAAATTCGTCCATTCGTACATAAAGTTCCCTATTGCATGCAGAGCGCACTGGCTCTCTCGCATGCAATGGGGAACAGCGAAGATTTTACATTTAAATCTGACGGATAAAGGTCGTAGATCTTTATTTTAGAAAATCTGATTACTTTCGAGATCATACATTCGAAATTGTGCAGTAGGATTTGATCAAAAGTTTCATCAGTTTTCTATAAATAACATTTTTTCTCGATAATATAATAAGAGCTACGATATTTATGTATCTGTAATATATATTATATTTATACGAATAAACTTTTAAGGCTCGTGAAAATTAAATTAGGAATTAAGGTCAATACGAGCCGTTCCCAGGATGTTGTGCAGAAACAAATATATACATATATATTACATATATATTACATATGTATACATATATATTACATATATATTACATATATATACATATATATTACATATATATTACATATATATTTGCTTCTGCACAACATCCTTGGAACGGCTCGTATTGGCCTTAATTCCTAATATTATATTTATAGTTGCGATTTTTTTAAATCAGATTTTGTAAATTTTGAGTAATTAGTTTATCGCGATTAATACATAATGTGATTTTCAATAAAAACCAGTCGACACATTAAAAAAGTGTGTGTATCCTGCCATCGTGATTCGTCGAAAAGATGGATCGGCGCGCGAGAAAAATCCTGAGAAAATTGCTTCTGATACAAATGGTTTTCCGACTACTGTGTCCGCTTGTGTGCGCGATCCACTTATCTTTTCATTCATTTTCCAACTGGCTGATCTTAAACATGATATAATTAAGATTTGCGCGTATATCATCGAGCTGATGTTTAAGTGGCGCTTTCCTGCACCACGCAACCGTGTCTGCCGTGCGTTCTATGAAAATTAATAGCTTCTCTCTATTTGTAAGATGATATAGTGTCAATCAAATAAATTCCGGTCGAAATAATGCGCGTGCGAATAATGTTGATCATTCTCTCTCAACCTGTTCGTTTTTAGGTTTAGATTTTAACAAAGTTTCGCAACTAGTATCAGGTTGCTCTTGAAACCCCGATGAAATGAATTGAAATGTTAACGAAAGGTCGGTATAAAAGTGACACTAATGCGATTGAAAAACCTAAAAAACAAACTTTGAATGTTAATGCAACACACCGTGAAAGCCGTCAAATATCAAAATTTCACAAGTTCATTTGCATTTATAGTAAAACAAAACTTACATATTTACTTTGACACTGCGTAAAATAAAAAAGAAAAAAAAATAAAAAAAAAAAACATTTTTGAAAGATGCGAATATTTTCTTGCTTTCATCTCTTATTTGTTTTGTGTTAAAGTTTCGAGAAACAAAGTTCGCGTTAAAGTAATACAAATGTCATGTTGTTTCGCGCGCGTTATTACACGTCCATACATGGATATAACATAATAAACAGTCGTTTCGTAATAACATATCTGCTCTCTCGTAATGCATGTAGAGAATACACTGAATGCATTGAAATGCCGGAGAGGTTTTCTTCTGAATAGGACGTTGCGCGCCGGCATCTGATTTTCCTGCCCAGTTTCCTTCCAATCATCCGAGTGGATTGGTCGAAATTTTCCTCCGAGTGCACGGCCGCGCGCATTCATGAAGTCGGGGTCACACAAATTTTGTTCGTGCAACGGCGCGGCGTTTCAGGAAACACCGTCGAGTGAGCTGCCATTGAACGAAAAATGATCAGTAATCAGCGTAAAGAGTGTTTCTTCGGGGGTCGCAAAAATTTGCTCGTGTCATCGGTAAAGACGTTTAAATAAGTTTGACAAATGCCGTGAATTTGTCGAACAATTTTTAAATAATTTTCGTTGATCAAGGTCGAAGTTTTCACGAGAAACGATTCACGATTACTGCATAGCGCGTGATTATACCAATTCTCTCTCTCTCTCTCTCTCTCTCTCTCTCTCTCTCTCTCTCTCTCTCTCTCTCTCTCTCTCTCTGCATGATTAAATAACATTCTTTATTATGCACCGCGTTAGTGTTCCCTTGCTATGCGTAGCAAATTGTATAATGGTCGGTTAATAGCCATTGCGGATCGTGTCCGCAAGACAATTGCGTAATTACATGATACTGTAAACCATGGCGTGCGCGGTCTGACAATGGGTAACTTCTAAACAGCAAACTGCGTATAATGGGAATGCTCAAACACTCAACGCAAGAAACAAAGCTACTTTCGCACAAAAATGGGAACAAGATCGTCTTTAAAGATTGCTTATTATTCTCCTTTACCTCTGTTAAAAGTAAATAGTAAAATGAACATAAATATATTTTTTATATTGCACAAGACATAAAATAATAATGTAATTATTTTATAATTATATTACTTATATAATATTTGATGCGTGTAGGATTGCCATCCGTCCTCTTTTTCTCGGACACTCTTTTGTTTTTTTTTTTTGGAGTGCCGAGGACGTCCTGGCGGATATTCCGAAGGCGTCCGCGGTGATTATGACCGTTCGAGGTTTTAGGGAATCTTCTAAATATTTTACTTTTTTTTCTCTTATTCGCTCCCTTATCCTGAGGTAAGGTTGCTATCTGTCTTCTTTTTCTCCAGACACTTCATAGCACAACTTTGGCTTCGTGTTGTCTTCTTTGACGCGTGAACTCTATGAAAACACACATCTTTCTGATTGAATATTGAACAGACGTCTCGCATGAAGTTACTTTAACAGAGAATCTCTTATATATCAGATTTTACCGTTACATCAAATTCCACTCAGAAATAATTCCATTGAAAAATTTAAAGCTGTTACACAATTTGCGTCTTTACACCATACTTCAAAATAAAAAGCGTTAAATACGTTTCAGAGTAAGAGGGAGAGAGGGAGAGGAAGGTATTTTGAGAGAGTACTACTTGTATTTTTTATTGCACAACTTTGTTAATGATAACGATTTTCCCAGGTTCTCGAAAACCTTTCAGTAGTTACTTAAGAGAAAGAGAGATTGAAAAGTTTCTTTTCTCGTATTTTTACATGTACGTTACTTGGTATGCTATATACACACATATTTTTAACAAATTTAAAACCACTATGAAAGTAGTGCGACGATTACATTATTGTATCTTGAACTCGAACGTCGACTGAGACAAATAAATATTAGCGACAAATAAAATCGCGATTACTCTTCGCACAAGTTGACTGTAGGATGTTATTTAGTACTTCTGACCAAACAAACGGATTGCAACAGATAATTTCAGCGGGACGGACGGCTGCGGATAGTTTCCCGGTTTTGCCAAGAGTTTTCGAAGCGAAAGTCCAAGCTCGAGAATGTCAACTCGGTGTCGAGTTATCGTCCAAAGTTCGCCAGCGGCGGCGTCGTAAGCACGGAATATAAAATTGCACATCGTGCAACGTGTTGCAGTGCTACACGTTCTTCCGGAGCGTACCGGGACAAATACATCTTGATTCTTGTGTTCTAACGGGACGGATGTGAAATCAGAAGCGAATGGAAATACGGGTCCCCCCGGTGGAGAAGCGTCTTTTGTCGACGAAATGAAAAGTTTTTCCTATCGAATATATGTTTTGTACCGCGTGTCGGAAACTGCGCTTGGTGTAGCCGTGTTAAAAACGGCTGAACTGCCGCAACGCGACGGATGCGACGTCAAAACGATTCTTCTTTCTCGAATGATTATTTCGGAGAATTACTTTAAAAGCGTTTGTGATTTAATTAAATTCTATTTATAATATTTGTCTCTTTAAAAAAAAACTCCCGTGTATATGTTGTGTATATTTCTACACATACATATTACATGTTGTGTATGCATTTTCTTTATGCTTGCTGTGTTACAGAATATTACACATTGTAACGATTGAGCGAGACCCGAGATACTTTATTTGTAATTATTGTAATTATTGAAATTACATGGAAATTGTTGGTTTTCCGCAATATGATTATTATACTCGAAAATATCAAATTGGGCGGTTACACGCAAATACCACAGATGTGCTTTAATTAAATAATTCATTTCGTAAATGTAACATGAGCGCGCGATCTCTCTTCTTCTCTTGCCCGAAACGCAACAACAAATATATTACTTTTTATGTTACAGCTGTACGGGAAGCGACTCGCTTGTGGCGTTTGTGTACATAGACGGAAAGAAGGATAAAATAGACTCGTTTTGCGGTGACACACCACCGCGGCCTATCATGAGCAATGGGCCACGACTTTCTCTGGAGTTTCAGGGACTAACCAGCTCTCGACTCGCGAGAGGCTTTAAAGCGACGTACTCCTTCATAGAAAGTAAGCGTATAAATACATCGTCTTTAATAGCCAGTTTTATTTTGATGCACACATTTTTAGCGTATGATGGATCAAAAATAAAGTGAGAGCGAGTAGACTGCATTTCTCTTTCTTTTTTTTTTTTTTGTAAGTGTAATTCAAAATAGATCTTCCAATTTCTCTCGCTCGTGTCGGGGGCGCGTGCGAGAGAAGCGCGCCGCTCGGATTTACGTGTTGTATTGTCCTGTCGTAAATCGATCAGAAAACGTTCCGGTTCAGATGGACGACGAGCATCATTGAGAATAACTTATCGATGTAGGACGTGTTCGCGCGCGGCGCGAAGATCAGACCGTGACGTACGATCTTATATATTCGCGAACTGGGCGCCCGGAGCCATGGTATTCTCCCGCTCGTGCTTTTCTCCTATGGGCACACACCATCTATGTTCCGTCAAAATTTCAATTTCCGCTGAGCATTCTATCGCGATAGCAATGCGTCTCCTCTCGTTCTGCCGTTTATCACCCGCAGGTGAGCTTGGATTGTAGCGCACACGCGCTGGGCGGGCACCGGAACAAATGGATCGCGAAGTGTGTTCATCTTGCCGGGGGTATTGTTTGGAGGAGGAGACGGAGAATACCGTGTAACACGCGGAAAGTCAGAGAGAGAGAGAGAGAGAGAGAGATAGATAGATAGATAGATAGATAGATAGATAGATAGAGAGAGAGAGAGAGAGAGAGAGAGAGAAAGAAACAATATATTCGCGAGAAAATGCGCACGCGCGCGTGCCAACGAAAGTTGCGCGCGAGTGAGAGAAGTGTGCGTATGTGTGTGTGTGACAGTAGGTATATACATGTAATACGCAGAGAAACGCAGAGGCAGACAATCTGTCTCGAATATCAAGCGAAAAGAGCGAGGGCCAAAGTTCGCGCCGCCCCTCCGTCAGTTAAGGGCTGAATATCGTTCGATTGTGCCGAGTATTTTATCGTCCTCCGGTTAGCGCGGCGGCATCGAGCGCGGGGGGAGTTTAAAGTTCGCGCGCTATCGCATAATTGAAACGCGGCAAAATGGATCCTGACCTATTTTGCAACGACGGAAAGATACGGCGGCAAAGTTCCGGCGAAGTCGCGCTTCCACGGTATTATGAACGTTAACGGCAAGTTTGAGTTTAATTTTTACGAGCGGTGCGCGTATTCTTTCCTTCTTCCTTCACCCTCCTTTCTCCTCCTTCCCTTCCGACTCTACGGAAACTTCGCGGCTAAATTATCGCGCCAAAAGATGCGGGCACGTTCTTCGGGACCCACATAAATAGACTTGGGAGTATCCTCGAAAAAGATTCGGGGGGGGAAGGGGAGGGAGGGGGGGTCGTTCTCGCAAATCGAAGAAGGCATCGTTCGGCAATCGAACTGGAACGGACACCGAGAAGAGATTCGCAAGCGCCCTTTTCCTTCTTCCCTATCGTCTCGCGAGGAAACCAGACGCGGGTCTCACTCCCGAACCTGTCACAAGCACAACGACGTTCCCGACGACGAATCGATATGACGCGTCTTAGAAAGGACCCGCCGCCGATCCCGCAAGGAATAACATTCTACGCGCTGACTAGGACATTTCCTTGGGGGAGGATGGATGTCATCTTCTCGGACTGATATGTGCGTGTCAGCCAAGTTGCGCGATACATTGCTCCCAAAGCGCCGTCTATCTCTCACGCCTCTCGCTCCCTGCCACGTCCGAAATTATCTCCGATAATTATGACGTCGTTTAAAGGAAGAAGTTGCGACGGAAGGAGCTCCGAATCTCGCGCGTTTCCCGTTCGTGTAACAATGACGGCGTGACGGTCGACAATGACGACAATGGCAGCCGGATAATCGGCAAATTATTATACCCCCGTAACGCGACAAACACGCCGTTTTGAGCGGCGCTCGAAGGGCGCGGGATTTATGATGTCTACTCGGTGCATCTCGCCCTTCTTGCAATTAGTCCCGTCTCCCCGTGGTGGTGGTAAATTAGACTCTCTCCCTCTAAAAAGCTAGTCTGTCTCTTCGGCGCGAGATTACTAGCCGGGAACTTGGCGCGCGATAACCCGCGAGAATCTATTCCGCCGTCTCGACGGCCATCGATCCGCGCCTTTATTTTCTTGCCGACGCGGCGCCGCGGACGACGACGATGTCACGTCAGGGCACATCGACGTGTTCGCGCGCGCGAAGACTTATCGCCACGTCGATTCGCAGTCGTTTAGTCGCGAGAGACGCGCACGCCAGAGAACAGATCGACCGGAAGTTTTGGAGAATTTGGTCGAACGAGTCGACGAATATCGTCGACGCCAGTTATAGCGAACGACATATTCCACGCGACAAACTAGACAGTTTTACGGATTCATCGTCTCGATGAGAGAAAAATGGAACACCGCGTTAAAAACAACACCTCAAAAACAACAAACGTCGGCGCCACACTCGAGTGCACGCGTCCCCCGCGTGTTTGTTCCACGCTTTGTACACACGTACGCACCTATTCGGTCTCATCGGCATCAAACGCTCCAAACTTACGGCCGTATTAGCGGTAACGCTTTAACCTGCTATATCCCGCTTTCAAACTTCAGCGCGGAGTTTCGACGCAATATTTCCGACGAACTCGACGAAAGTTAATACGAGCCGCGTGTGTCTCATGTTGTTGTGTTGCAGCGTAGAGTCACATAACGTCTAGCGGCGCGGGCGTCTCGCTCGTTTACGATCGCCAACTTCTATCGTTGGTTACTTAGCTACTTAATTTTTTAAGCACGATCTACAAGCTGCATCGCTAACACGTTAGCTCCTAGTAGCGTAAAATATCCGAGTCACGGATAACGTTATCACTACACGTTATCACTACACAAACTATATGAAATCTCGAATATACTGCACCTATATGGCAAAAGAAAGTTGAAGGAATAAAGGACGGATTCACATCAACGACCCTTTAAATACCACCTTGGAATAGACCGTTTTGCATTTCGGGAGTTATTCCGCGCGAATAGTAAAACGAGGTGCCGGAATCGTTGATTACAATTGCAAAGTTGATAGGTGGGGAAAGGGGAGCTGGGTCAGGAAGGAAGGAAACGGCGAAGGGAGCGAGCAGCGACGACCACCGAACCAGCCGTCGGATACGCGCGCGCCCGCCGCCGCCGCGCCAAACTGCGAGACGACGCGGTGGAGGATCTCTTTTGTAATGTAGATCGCAGGGACGATTTTAACGACAGTTATATCCCTCGAAAGTGTGATAAACAACCCGCATGCGCCCGTATATGTAGGTGTGCACAACTCGGAGAGACCGGTGGTATCCCGTTTCCCACCCACGCCGGCCGCGGCATCGGGACTTGGAGACGGAGAGAGAACGCGTCGTATAACCCGGAGTAACATAAATTGCCAGCTCGTATATACTTGAACATTCTTCCACGGCCGGGTATTATAAAAGTTCTTGTGAAACTTTATCAATTTTACGGATACGCCACGTGTACCGGAAAAAAAGAAATGAGGGCACGTTTACGCGCGCTCTCTCTCTCTCTCCTGTTCGCTCTCGATCCTATCCTCTGCCTTTCTTTGAAAGCTTTTATATACGGTATGTGTGTGCACCTGTGTACGGCCGTGTGCTTGAATTCGTACATACATACTCATTCGCATGTACAAGACGTTATCGAACACGGCGATATTGTCGAAAACTGCCGCCTATAAGCTTCCAATTCGGATCTCGCTCTAAAATATCGCTCCGAAAATAGCGATTGACTCTTTTTCTAATTTGCAGAAATCGGCGAACATTTTCTATCATCTCGCGCTTAAGAGGGTACTGGATACCGACTATAGAGACCTGTAAACCGACGTTTTACTATGACGTTTGGTGTCGTATTTACCGCATCAAATCTA